>PVIH01015920.1:0-47630 GCA_004025045.1 Sigmodon hispidus
GTCCTGGTCAGTTGTGGCACTCGGGTTTGTATGCCTCCTGTCACCTTTCTGGTCAGGGTCTGATTCTGTCTTTCAGAGACCCCTACAGTTGGTTCGCTCAGTTCGAGGTTGTGGCGGGGTTTCCCTCAGCAGGAGCCGTGGAAGTGGTCAGGGACAGCGTCCACCTGCCCCTGCCCCAGAGAGCGCTGGGATTCTGCAGACAGCGCTGGGTCCCGGAAGTGGAACCAGCAACAATGGGAGCTGAACTCTCCCTCCCAGGCTGGGATAAAGGCACTGAGGCCTCTAGCCCCCTCCTGACCTCTAGGCGGGGTCCGAATCCGCCCCTCGGAGACCCCAGCAGTTGGTTTGCTCAGTTCGAGGTCGTGGCGGGGTTTCCCTCAGCAGGAGCCGTGGAAGTGGTCAGGGACAGCGTCCACCTGCCCCTGCCCCAGAGAGCGCTGGGATTCTGCAGCCCTTGCATATTAATTTAATATTGCCCCTTTTTTTCTAATTTTATCTGCTTCTATAATTTTGTTTTGGTTAGTCAAGCTAATGGTTTATTGATTTTGTTCATCTTTTGAAAAGAACAGGCTCTTTATTATATTAATGGTTGGTATTTATCAGTTTTTAGTTCATTTATTTAAGCCATGATCTTTGTTATATTTTTTTTATTACTTTTGAGTTGTTTTGATTTGCTCTGGCTTTTATAGTTTCTGGAGGTATACTGATTGATTCTTTATTTGTATTTTTTAAAGATTTTTTTGTTTACTTTATGTGTATGGGTGTTTTGTCTGCATGCATGTTTGTATACCATGTGCCTGCCTAGTGCACATGGAAGTCAGAAGAGGACATTGCACCTCCGGGACTAGAGTTATAGATGGTTCTGAGCCTCCATTTGGATGCTAGGAAATGAACCCAGGTCCTCTGTAAGAGAAGCTAGTGTTCTTTACCATTGAACCATCTCTCCAGCACCAATTTAAATTTCTAGTTGGAGAATTTAGACCATATTCAAGGTTACTAGAGATAAGTTAAATTTACTCATATAATTTTTGCTGATTTTTTATGTTTGATTTGGATATTATTTGACTTTTTGTTGACTTGTTTATCTTTATTGGTTTGCTATTTTAATACATTGATAAGTTTTAAATATTTTATGCTTCTCATTGTATGTCTGCTTTTCTGGTAAGATTTATACATTTGTGTTTCATTGTGGTGGTGTTTTTTGACTTTTGGATGTAGGATGCTTCTACATTGAGATATGAACATTTGTGGGATAAGTTTTTTTATAACACTGTATAAGCCAGTAGTCATACCTGTGGCTGCTTCCTGTAAAATATAAGTCTGCTGGCTATGGTAGCTTTGGCTTCAATAAAATGTTATAATTAATACTCTTTTCATGCAGCTTTTTCATTTGTAATCATGGCTTTGGGTATGGCCTGTGTTGTAATGGGTCAGAGGACCAATGTTTTGGTTTCAGTGCCACAAGGAGGATGGATACTATAGCTAACCAGTTAGGTAGGTAAATATGAGGTCCCTTCAACAATGGGAGTAGTGATGAGAAAGACCTGCAGTGTGGTGGATATGTTCTCAGCATTGGCAGCTCCAGAGTGAGTACTGACTGGCTGTGTAGCTTTGGCTCTGATATGGCACCATGCTAAAGGAGTAGGGGTTCTTAGATATGAAGAGAGACAATGTAGGTTCTTTCTGTAAAGCAAAGCTTTAGTGTGCACTTCACATAGCTCTTCTACCTGGCCTCCAAGCCTGTGTGGACTAAGGTAGTCTAATTTGGGGCTGCTGACATACTTAGTTATGATAAGTAGGCCTTTTTCAGTCACTTTTTTGTTATCCCAAAGTCTCCATAATGGAAAAGTATTGTCACGATTTCAATTATGCTCTGTTCTTGTTCTATGTCTTAATCCAGGCCTCTAACTTACAACATCTTCATTTTTCCATTGTTAGGTTCAGTTCCCTTCCTCCAGCTCTTTCCCTGAATGCAACCATTTGCTTTTATGATTTCATTGTACAGGATAAGGTGAGGCCTAAGAGTCTCCATTCCTTAGGAATATTTAAGCTCTCTAATTTTTAGATGTTTCATGTTCATTTCTTGCTTAATTGTATCTTATTTAGAAGTATATTTCTGAAAAACCTGAATATTTAACATGGATTGAATGTTATGATAAGATATATAAAATTCACATATATCTTGTTTCATTGAAGAGAATATGAGTGTGAAATTTAGGCTTACTATCCTTTGACTATTCATCAAATATAAGTTTGATATTTATATTATTCATATCTACTGGTCTTACTGATTTTCCTATTTTAACCCATTACTTATTTTAAAAAAGCACAATAAAAATACTTTACTGTTAGGGTTTTCAATTTCTAATTCCACCAATAAGATAATTTTTGATTTATGTTTTTATATATTTTATTGTTTACAGGCACATTCCAGAACTCTCAGCCTAAAATACTGAGTCAACTTAAAATTATAAAATAACAGTCACAATTAGCATCTTAAGGTTGAATATGGCCCTTAGAATGCTAAAAAAGTTTGATGTTAATGAATACAGTCTTACTTGTTGCCTAATTTTCTGTGAAATAATAAGAAACAATTAGCTATTAGGTATTGTTTTGAGTGTTAAAAACTAAATAATTCATATAACCAAGCACATGACTGATCTAATTATGAAAATAAATAAATAGTACTAGTTTTGATCTTATATAAATGATCCCCTGATAAGAATAGAACTAGTTAATTTAATTTCAGAATGTTTAGAAGACACTCACATGTTTAGGAATCACAGCAGGAAATAAAGACATTCTTACTCATAATATGAACTCTGATTGTTCTCACAGTTGACAGGGATTATTGGTGACTTTAAGGCTAGAAGGGATAGTATATGTGGTACAACACTTGAAAATTCTCATCATTCTAGCATTTTAGAAGTATGTTTCTGAAGCACATCTTTAGATTTTTAGCCAATTCAAACTTCAGAGGTACAATGTGCAACTCCAAACACTACATTTTCAGATGGGAAAAAGTGTTGTTGGATTATGCTCTTGTACATTTTAAATATTTGTCACTCTTATTGGTTTAATAAAATGCTGATTGGTCGAGTAGCTGGACAGGAAGTAGAGGTGGGGCATCCAGACTAGGAGAATTCCAGGAGGCTAAAGAGGAGAGGAGCAAATGCCAGTAAGAAGCCAAGGGAGTGGCATGAGAATATTGCACTGAGCAAAAAGGTACCAAACCATGTGACTAAACAATAATACAAATATTGGTTAACTTAAAGTATAAGAGTTAGCAAGTAATAAGCCTGAGCCATAGACCAAATGACAAATAATTAATATAAGCCTCTGTATGTTTATTTGAGACTAAGCATTTGTGGGTAGTTCCAGATCTTGGGCCAAACCTGGGCCAGACACTTCTGACTACAAAAACTAGCCATCCTAACAAGTACCATTTGTCATGTTTGAAGAGAGAAAATGGGTTTAACTCTAGCTTAATGTCTACAAAACCACTTCCCAAAATTATACTGACAACAAATAGTTATACTTAAGTATTTCCTCAGTGAAATTTTAATTAGTTCTATAGTGAAGTAATGAGCAAAGTATTTTAAAATTTAAAAGGAAAATTGTAGATGAAGAGAGATACATTTGTAATAATGTGAGAATATATCTATAGATATTTTGAATTTGAGGTTAGTAAACTAGAATTTTCAGAACCTTGGGGTAATCTGATGACATTTACCCAATACTATAACAGGAGCAGACATAAATCCTAAATGCCTGCTATTTTGATGCTTCCCCTCTCCTCTCTCTTTTAAAATGATGATAGACTAGATGATTGCTCTGAATCTCATTGCAGAATATCATGAATAATAAAACCTGACAGTGTTCATGTTCATGTTACTGAGATAAATATTATCCGTGTGGCATTTGTCGTAGAAGATGTGATTCTCTTTTATTAGAAAAGAACAACAATCAGAAGTCAAAATGCAGAATACATTTACTCTGCTTGTTCACAGAAAAGTCTACTTGAGATATTAAACTACTGGCATTTCCTTGTATTTCTGCTATTTTTCTTTTACTTATTATTTTCTATTTTGTTTTATTTCATTAAAAATAGGATGACATGATCTTTAAACAAGCATTTGTGGCTCTACATATCAAGTTGACATTAAATGTTAAATACATTGTTTTAGAAACAAGGCTGTCCCTCAGAAGAAAGTAAGACACAACTGTTTTAGAGAAAATGGCTTCACTAAAAGGCACATACATACTTTGGCAACCTGGCTAAGAAGGGATAATTAAGTCTTCCTTTTGCAGGCTAGCACAATGGTCATGAGCCACCATGTTAGAAATTGTAGCACAGAGGCTTAAACATGTATACATTTACAAAATTATTAGGAAAGTTGTCCTTATATTTTAAATATCGATTATGGTAAGAAAGTATTTAACTATAAAAGTAATGCTCACACGTGCTAGAAGATGCCACAAAGGTTTATATCCAAGATAAATACAATATCTAACATATAGGGTATCATAGATAACAACTTTATTGAGATGAGAGGAAAGATTGTGTGCTTAAACATCCTAAATCATTATCTGTTGTAATATTAATATCAGTATTGAAATCCATATGAAGGTAATGATAACAATAAAAACAAAAATATAGTCAGTTAAAACTTTTGTCACAAATTTTGTGTGATGCTTATTTTATTTTTATATATAGTATATTTTATATCTTATATATAAATATGTAATAAAATATATTTAATAACAATGTTTTATTTGTAAGTTATAAGTTTTATTTAAAAATCAACATTTTTATAGTGTATAAAAAAACAGATTATTTTTTTAACTATATTTTTTTGACATCATAAATTGCTCTGCCAAACTCACAAATTACATTCACAGTTTTCTTATTCAGGACCTACTAGGTAATGAGTCTCATATTCTTCATTTTCCATAACTAATTTGTCTGAAGTTCTCAGCCATCCCTACTTGTGAAAATTTCTGGATGCTTCATTATGGTCACTTTCCCCTGCAGTACTTTTCTGAGTACTTTTAGAATGGAACTCAATATTTGAATTTTTTTCTAATCAATACAGAAAATGCAGAGTTAGCATCTTTCCTGCTGAGACTTGATTAGTGCAGCAGGGATTCACATTTGCTTATGAACAGCTGCTGTGCCCTCTTTGCTGGAGAGCTTCCCACCAGGTTATCCTCAGTGTGCAATTTCAGAGAAACTGCTGATAAGTCAAGCTCATCTCTACACTAGGTCAGGTAACTTTATTGTGCTCAGTACAATATCATATTATATTTATGCCATACTATATATGTATATAGGCATATATTACATGTGTATTCACTCTTATTAAATACAATATATTTACATGTCTCTCTCAAAAATATTCTTAATAAAGTTTTAATTGCAGTGCTGTACATAAAATTCCCCAACTTTCCATGTCCTTTCCACCTCAATTAGTTCATTTCCTATAATTCTTTTTCTTTCTAACACTATCTGGGTGTTTTCTGTCTTGCAAATTTATCATGTGACCTTAAAACACCTCAGAGCTCCCTATGCAGCAATAATTTAATATTATATCCAGTTGTTTTCTTCATTTGGATAACTAGGTTTTCACTGTGGGAATTATGTTTATATTAATTCCCATGTTTATCCTTTATAGAATCCCTAATGATGAATTATATCAAACAACATTGCTGTAATTGCCATACCAAAATCAAATGTTAAAGTTCAGTAGGTCCAACCTTTTGTTTTATGATTTTGGTATTGTAATAAAGAAAACGAGTAAGTTTTAATTTAACTTTCGCTTCTTACTCATGCTTTCATGCCATTCCAATGACAGTTCTGCTAACTTTTAGAATGATGGAGATAGCAGCAAGGTAGATAAATACCATCCATTACAGACTCATCTTCATTATTTTCATGGAGAATAAATAAGCCACAGGTGAAGTCATTTCTGTGAGGACTGTGGGAGGCTGAGAGCTCATGAACACTCTATATGAGTCAGTGCGGTGTCTTTTCTCAAAGGAAAAGCTCTGATTCTTTGTTTCGGGCAGTAACTGTCTCCACTTGGTTTCTTCTTTCCCTCATTGCACTAGGAACATCAACTTGTCTTTGACTTTGAGCATTTTAAGTTATAAATTAAAAATTAAATTAGTAAATGTTTACAGAGAGAGCATAAAGGAGGTGTTAATGAAAATTACAAAAATCCCATTGTATATTTATATAATATATAAACATACGTATTTTATTTTAAAACATTAAAACTTAGATTATAGTAAGTGACCTCAAATTTTTCCCAGTCCTGCATGTAGTCCTATTTATAATATGACTGTGTTCTGCAATAAAGAGATAGAGTATTTCTTGTCATCTCACAAAATCTGGATTGCCTTTGGACTTGCTGTGACAAATTAACATGTAGAACAGTGATGTGGGAATTCAGAGCCATGACCTTGAGTGGCTGGACAGCTCTTTCCTCACTGGCTTTAAACTCTGCCACTGCCACTGCTACTGCTCAGGGTCAGTTGATGGGAGATAATCAGAAGTGGAGATGTGCTAACTGTCCTGAGATGTTCTAGACAAGCTACCTGACAGTAGCGCCACTTAAACCACCAGTGACTGTGGCTGAGAGGTGACCTTTGGCTAAACTAGCAGGAAATACACCCAAGTGCTTATAGATACAAGCCCAAATTGTACAATTATGAAAAAACCTAATTATTATTTGAAGCAATTTGCTATGGGGATTGTTTGTTTCATATCAATGATACCTTAGAGAGACAAAAATTTTACAAATCTATTAGTTATGTATAGAGACAATTAGATCAAGGTCACAAGTATCCCTATGGGAAAAATAAATTAACTGTCTCATGCTGGGCAAACTATAGAATGACATAAGTAAATTCTTTAAAGAGATTTATGGTCTTAATTCACATCTTAGAGCTTACCAATATAGAAGGCAAATGGTCTCAATGGCATTATGAAATAATTATCCAGTACAAACAGCCTCATAGTTTACTTTACAAGACAGAAGTGTAGAGCTCATATTTGATTTTTTATCTAAACTTTCTCCAAATAATTCTAGCATTGGTGAAACACAAACTTCAAGTTATTTTCAAGTTTAAAAATATCTAAGAGACATGTTATATCCACATTACTATTTTTGCAAGGCCTTTATGTATATCTTGCAAGGCCAACATTATGTGTCTGTTGGCTTTAGGAAAAAAAATCAGGTATGGGGATTAATTAGTCTCTGTAAAAATGGGAACTAAAACTCTGATGCCCTGGATAGGTCATCTAAATTTCTTGACAGCAAAATATGGCAAAATTGGATTTATGTTACATAATTTATTATTTATAAAATATTATGGCTTCTGATTCACTGACAGAATCTCCTGTTGGTTTTGATGAAGTTAGCTGCTACATTGGAGGAAACCACATGGCAAGATTGTGGAAAAACACAACGTTAGAGCTAGTTATAGTGAAGGAATTTCATCCCACAAGTAAGCCCAAGTGGCCATTTCCTGACACTAGCCACTTTTGTGAGTCTAGCAGTGGTCCTGTCTATTTGAGCTTCAAGTGTTCCCACTGCATCCTCACTGCAATCTTGTGATCATCCCTGAAGGGGTAAAACCGTGCCTAGGTAGCTGGACTCTTCCAATGGGAGAATAGTGAATGTTCTTGGTTTCAGTCTTATGATACTTTTTATAGACCAGTACATAACATATCATGGAAATATTCAGAGTTAAAATTGTCATTGGACAGAGCAGTTGAGCTGGTGCCTAACTAGAGCTTTTATCCATACTCACTTGTGTTCATGATACTGAAAGGGACACTTCATGATGCCATAGAAGAAAAGTAAACACAAACCTAGCTATGAACACTTCAGTCTACAATGATGACCTTCAGATTAACAGTGACACAAAGATTGTGGGAATAATCAAATTTAAATATCTGATTTAAGGCTCACTCCATGAGATGGAACCCATCTCTGGCACTGCTTTTGTGTCTAAGAATCTAAGAATAGATATGGCAGGAATCTGGAGAAAAACCAAATAACTGCTGTTCTGCTAAGGAAAAATAGTAATAAAATGACTCTGAATGACTTCTATTACTGGTAGATCAGTTTTTCCTCAGAGATCATCAGAGAAGCTTCTTTCTGTAGCAGATGAGAACAAATACAGAGACCCACAGTTTAACAATTTGCATAGCCTTAGAGACCTTGGAACTCTGTCCTAAATGTAATGACTCCCCTCAGGGCTCAGGGAACATTACAAAAAAGGAGATGGAAAGACTATAAAAGCCAGAGTTGACGTACAACATCATTGAAACAGTGTCTTCCATATACAAAAGGACAGAAGCACATATGAACTCACGGAGGTAGTGGCAGCATGCACAGGGCCTGTACAGCTGCAAGACAACTGGGGTTTTAACACTGAGTGGAAGAATTAGATATGAGCTCCCACTCATAACTAAGAAGCTATCTCTAATCAACAATTGCTAGCAAAGGAAAAATTAGTTTTCTTCTATTGGAGTCTCACTGGGCATATAAATCACACTTCAGATTAGACTCCATATTTAGTGGTAGATGGACATCACAAAATAAACTCACTGGTTTTTTTTGTATAATTTTTTGTCTCATATTGTTTTGTTTGGGATTTTTAAAAAATATCTTTCATTTGTGTTTATATATTATGGTTTCTAATTTTGAATTTTTATGGGTTTCTGTGTGAGTGTGTGTGTATGTGTATGTGTGTGTGTGGGGTTTTATGCTTTTTTTTTGCCTGTATTTTTTTTAAAGAGGAGAGAAAGAAGGTAGGAAATTGGATAGGTAGGGAGGTGAATAGAATCAAGAAGATATGGGGAGGACAATTGTGATCAGAATATATTATATGAAAAGTTTATATTTGATAAAAATAAAAATAAATAAAAAGGAAAAACTTGTTGGCATGTCGGTCTTATTTTTTCATGGGTCTTAGTTTTTAAGAGAATATCATTTTTATTTCTTTCTATGTAAACTGTAGCCATCATTCTCACTCTTTTTAGAATATTCCTTTAAAAATAACCTAATTCCTTAAATTTCACCAAACATTTTAGCAATATCCAAATAAGAAGCAAAAATACTAAAAATTATTAAGTTCTTATTTTCCTTATATAAATTCAGTATAAACTAAATCATTCATGTAGTTTTAATGCAATTTTTTATTTTGGTATATCAAGGCAGTTGTCTTTAATAATTACATAATTTGATCTGACTTGTCATGTAAATTATTCATCTAAAGCAATGTAATGAAAGTTTGAAAATCTTTTATACGTTTCTTCTTTCTGATTTAATATTTTTTTACAAAGCATGTGCATAATGTTGTATTATTTTAATTGTGTCATACTTAAATGAACTCTCCAATAAAAATATTTCTAAATCTCTCTCTATATATATTACCTATCTGTCTATCTATCTATCTATCTATCTATCTATCTATCTATCTATCTATCATCTATCTATCTATTGTCTGTGTGTGTATGTTTGTCTATGTCAGAAGATAAGATGGGGGAGTCAGTTTTTTTCCACCATCTTGGTTCTTGGGACAGAACTCTGGTCATCAGTTCTGATACAAAGTGTCTTTACCTACTGAGCCATTTTACTGCTCTCCATTAGGATCATTTTTTTTTAAAAAAAATATATAACAAATAGGTACAGTCACTGAAATGCTTAAAATACACTTTCTTTTAAAAAAATATGTTTTTTAAGTATGCGTGTGTTAGGCAGAGGTTAGAGGAAGTTTCTTGGGAGTATGCTTTTCCCTTTCAACATGCAAGTTTCAGGGAATTAAATTGAGCTAGTAGAACTTTCAGGATTCCATTTTGCTGGCCCACAAATAATTCTATGTTCTTAACTTTTTCATTTACTTTATAATTCAACATTTTTTTATTTAACAAATATTTTACAAATGACTCGTTTAATAAAGCAGTTTGTAAGACTGACAAATTTCCATGTGAAATAATAGATATACACTAAGTGGACCCCAAAATAAAAATAGAATATTGAGTTAGAGGCCTATAAAATTTTCTTAAGGTCTACTAAATTGATATATAGTCTTGTTTCTGATAACAAATTGACTGTTTTCTGTATGTACATATGTGTGTGTATGTATGTATGTGTGTGTGAGAGAGAAAAAGAGAGAAATAAGTTGATAAAATAGATTTACATAAAGAATTGAAATAAAATTTTTCTTGTTAAAACCGATTTGTTCTGTTAAGTTTATGGCAATAATAAAGCATAGGATAAGTATATTCTTCCAAAATATGGAAAAAATTAAGATTTTTTTAAAATATAAAAGAGGACATGTTATGGTTACTACCCACTATGCCAACAAGAATGAAATTTAATTTTAATTATTAATTTTTCATTAACTAGAAATCGTAAGTATTCTGTTACATAAAGCACTGAATGGTGGATATTTGTGTCATAATGTGTTTTAAGACTGAGCAATGAGTGATACTCTCATACATCTTAATTATACAAAGATTAAATTCATTTTCAGCCTAATATAGTTGTTTCTATGTTTGATTGTTAATAGATGTCTGGACCTTGTTTACCTTCTTTAATTTCTGTGTTTTTTAATCTAGTGAGATAATGATTGTTGTTAAGGGTCTATTATAAACGTAAGCACTCCAAATATCTTTAAGATCGCTAGAGTAATGAAAGCCACAGAGGAAGTTAGAAGGAATATTGTGACTCAGTGGTTTTGTCCAAGTCCCTCACACTCATGTCCTTTTACCTATAGAAAACAGAAAAATCTTTTATCATATCATTTGATTTATAAAGCTATGAAGTTTATGATTTAAAATAGTTGACAAGTCTGTCTACTAGTTACTAAAAATAGTTTAAAAACTACACCAATATGTTCTCTACCAAAAATTACTTAAGTTGGTCAAATCAGAGCATGAAAACAATTCTACTAGGTAAAAAAAATGAATGTAGTGATTGTGCAATTGTAATATCTGAGAATATAACTCATTGACCAATCTCAAAACACAGCCCCACCTCTGTGCAAGAGCTTTTCATATAAATGTGGAAGACATGCACTATAATTACTGGTTTCTTCTTGTAAAAAGTGATCCATAAAACCACATTTGTAATTCTTTCTACCTTTCTTATTGTGGAACTACAAGAAAGTATTATATTGATACCACACTAATATGTAATAATGGGTCTAAGAACATAAAGCAAAAGATTACTAGGCTACAATCCACAATACCAGAGCAGGTAGGTAACAGGAGGAACCTAAGAGAAACAAACATGGACCCCCCTGGGAAGGGGATATATATAAGATCTCCTAAGTAAATTGAGACCATAGTGGGAATGGGGAAAAGAGAGGTGGGATGAGAGCATGAGTGAATGGGATAGTTGAGCTGGGAAGTGACAGAGAGCAAGGACACCAAAATAGATAGGTTGATAGAGGGAGCTATTGTGGGGTTAGAGAGAAACCTAGTGCTAGGGAAATATCCAAGGAATCACAAAGATGACCCCAGCCAAGACTCCAAGTGATAATGGAGAGGGTACCTAAATGGCCCTTCTCTATAGTCAAACTGGTGACCACCCTAATTGTCATTACAGAACCTTCATCCTTCAACTTTTGGAAGTAGATGAAGAGATCCATAGCTAGGCACTGGGTGGAGCTTCCAGGTCAGCTGAAGAGATGGAGGAAAGAGGTCAAGATCATGAGGGGGAAATCCACAGAGACAACTGAACCAAGCTATTGAGAGGTCACTAGCTTGGAATGACACCTAGGGAAACTATATGGGTCTGAACTAAGCCCTATGAATGTGGATGACAGTCAAATGGCATGATAAGTTTGTGGGGCCTCTGGCAGTGGGAGCAAAATTTATTCCTGGTGCATGAACTGGCTTCTTGAAACCCATTTCATACAGAAGAACACTTTTCTCAGCCTTGATACTGGGAGAGGTGATTGGTCCTACCTAAAGTGGATATGCCAGACAGTACTGACTCACCCCAGGAGTCTTTATCATCTTTGAGGAATAGAGGGAGAGAGTCTGGGGAAGCTGGGGGAGGACTGGCAAGAGGGGTGGGAGGGGGAACAGTGGTGAGTATTTTTAAAAAATTTTAAGTAAAAATGAGAAAAAGTAAAATCAAAAACAATATAATGGGCCTAAGAGTTTGAGACATTTGAAAGTAATATAAACTTTATATAAGAAAGAAGAGGTGAGTGGAGGCAGTTAGGGAGTGGAAGCTAGGACATTAAGACAGAATTAAAGTCAACATTTTGGTTTGTATGTCAAGAAGGGTAGAAAGTCCTTGAACATTATTCACATTGAGTTAGTGTTTGAGGTACTCACTTCTCAAACACTTTGATTGTCTTTTCAACTTTCTTTTTCCTGCTTACAGCTGAATGCTGAGAAACCATGATTTAAAACTTCCGACTTTCTTCAGGAGTAGAAAAACATATTGACACTAAGCTGGAAGAGGAGGCTGATAGCAGAGAAAATAATGAGTATTTTGTAGATAAAAGGATAGAATGTGAATGACAGAAAGATAATGCATTGTCACTGTGACTAGGGAAAAAGGAAGGTCAAATTTACATAGGATACCCTATAGACTCAGAGACACAAGAATGATATTAAAATGGAATAATGTTTCAAAATTATAGACATTCCAGTCAGAAAAGGCTTTCTCATAATGTTGCATGTGTTATTCTGTCCCGGAAAAGAGATAGCCTTCCACTGAACTTTTCCTGACCATGATTAAATTTTAGTTTACCAGGTTTTTTCATTATCCAAGATATGTGTACAGTAATGATTCACCCTTAATCTGCCTTGGTTTTTAGCCTGGAAATTTCTGTTTTACAGGCTTCTATCCATAGTATTTTATTTTACGATACAAAAAAGTCAAAGGAGAGTGGCGATCAGATTGTCTCCTATGCAATAGAGCTGCTTACTTCATTTAAATGGAAATGTGTATTTTCATGGAAATCCAGGCCTGTATTGATGAACAAAGATAAAATGCCTCTATTAAGTAGAAAAGTGATATAAAAACTGACTTAGAAAACTCATAAAACTCTAAAAATCTACAGCGATGACACAGTATGTTAAATCTCTACATACATATATACACATTTATACAGGATAATTAAGTTTTTAATTGCATATTTAGTCATGAAGTTGAAAATCCAAGGACAAGGGCTATGGAAGATAGGTGGAATACACGTATCTCAAGCCAGCATAAATACTTCATGTAAAAGAACTAATTGGTATATTGTCTTCTTTAAATAATCAGCCACCTAGTAAATATGACTCAACCAATGGATTAATTAATTCTGTGGGTCAAGTGCAATGCCGTTTTCCATGTTCTTTTTTCCTTTTCTGAGAACATCAATGCTTCCATGTTTATAGTTCTTTGTCAAAACTTAGTTAAGGAACATTTAATGATCTTGTGTCTACCAGTGAGAAATTTGGAAATAATTTACGGCTGTTTCTTTGCCAAAAATACATGTAGGTCTTGTAGACTTCCTCAATAATGAATTATGAGACTATGTGCTCTGTCCATACCATCAGTACCTTCATCTAGCCTGAATGTCATTCACTTGACACTTGTCGTGATATGGCACCAGACCTTTCCCATCTCCCATGCCAATTCACCTCTTTCCAACATCTTTACTCAGCAAATTATGGAATTTAGCTTACATTTAGAAAGGAGTTGTTCAGTGCACTCTGGTACAATATAAATGGACATTAATGGGAAACAATAAGTATATGTGGAGGGGCATATGATAGAACTGTGGAAACTGAGATTTTATAAATGTCTTTCTAAATATTATTCATAATTAAAATTACGTTAAGGCTTAGAAAGGTTTTCACCATTGTATAGCACATTCACCTGCCGTCATTCAGGATAATGGCAGGGACTTAGAATCTCTCTGGCAATCTCATGCTCTTCTATGTCTTACTCCTGTTTTTGTTCTTTGAAATGTTTGACAGAAATGAGAGAACTCTTTCCTTCACAGCAAATAATACAAACTAGGTTTATTGTTTGTACCTCCTTGAGTCTTTCTATGTAGGAGTTGGACATATGTAAATTCTTTGGTCTGTCTTGTCTGAGAGTACATTTTTAGATGCTACTGCCCCCCAATTCCAAGGATTTCTGCCTCAAATCTAGAAGAAAGGAAAGATATGCATAGGGGTAAGAAGACAACCATTATGGGATTCCCTTTTTAGTCTCTTATATTAGATTATACCCTTTGTCTTAACACATTAGCATATAATATCCATTGTTACCATCCAAAGCATATTCATGTATAACATTCTATGTGTCTTGGAGCCATTGTATTTGAAAGTACTCACCTAATTCTAAACTTTAATGAAATGCTATGTTGTGCATTTCTGTATGTAACCTATTGTTGTTGGTTGTTTATGCTCTTTTGTAGGGCCCACCACATAACTCCCAAATAAATTATACACAGAGGCTTAGTCTTACTTATAAATGCATGACCTTAGCTTGCCTTGTTTCTTGATAGCTTTCCTTAACTTTAATTATCCAGTTTACCTTTTACCTTTGGGCTTTTACCCTTTTCTTCTGTAATCATTTTTTTTTAATTCCATGGATGGCTGTATAGCTGGGTGGCTGTCCCTGATGTCTTGCTCTCCTTTTCTGGCTACTTATTCTTCTTCCTTTTCCTCCCAGATTTCTCTTTCTTTTTGCCTGCCAGCCCTGTCTATCCTTTCTTCTGCCTTGTTATTCACCATTCAGTTCTTTATTAGATCATCAGGTGTTGTAGACAGACAAAGTAATCCAGCTTCACAGAATTAAACAAATGCAACATAAACAAAAGTAACATGCCTTAAAATAATATTCTACAACATCCTATCTTTTCTTAGGGGAGTTGGCCATAACCATTACAATAGATGAGGAAAGGTACAGTCCCTTTATTGACCCTACATTTAATGGTGCTTTCTCCACACTGCTTCTACAGGGCATGAAAACACCCATCCATCAATGTTTCCGATACACAATTAGTTTAAGAAATGTGTCCTAAAGGGTTTAGTAGAACTGAGTAAGGATAGAAAAGGAAATATTAAGTTGCAACATTTTTCTAGAGGCAAATAGACCCTTACCATGTTGTGTGGAAGCTAAAGCTAACGATAGAGGTGGGGGTGAGGAGGAGGACAACAGGATAGGGGTCATAGAGAAGTAACTACATATTTAAATACTCTATGCTTATTTGCCACATGAGAAGTTCAGATAAAGCAGATTGAATATGGTGTTAAGAAAGTCTTTTGAAAGGAAAAAGCAAAGCATGTCCAAGCTGCAAACCACAATCACTGAACAGCTACAATCTGAAATAACTTGGACAGACACCTTGGATCCCACTTCTCCTAGAGGAACACCTGACCCAGTCTTGATGCTTGGATGAGGAAAGTGGATCTGCCAGGAGTGAATGCTGAACTAAGCCATATTGGGACCTTGGGACCTCCTGCCCTTGCTGGGGAGGATATGGGGAGATGTGGAGAAGAGAGAGTGACTTGAGGGAGTTGCCGGGGGGAAGGGACCTTGAACAAGTATATACATGGATAGAAAATGTGACTGTATTCATAATAAAAAAAAAAGTCTTTTGAGTAGTCATTGTATCTGCTATACTTTTGAGAGGAAAAAAAGATGTAGACTAGTCTTTTTGAACATTGCGAAGATGTGTCATTCAGCTTGGTTTAATAAAAAGATGAATAACCAATTGCTAGGCAGGATTTGGGGGCAGAGGAGACACTAAAAAAAAAAAAAAGTAGCAGAGTTGACGGCCAGACAGAGAGAAAGCAGTACATGCAGGAGGACAGGTAAATGTCACAAGTCATGTGGCAACAAGTAGATGAAGAAAAATGGTTAATTTTAGCTACAAGAACTAGTTAAAAACAAGCCTAAGCTACAAGCAAAGCTTTCATAATTAATAAAATTCTCCATGTGCTTATTTGGGAGCAGACAGGTAGGACAGAAAACTCTGCCTACAAATGAATATAGTTTGATTAAGGCAAAGGACCACCACACTGAAAGTTGAACTTCACATTATTTATATTTAATATATTTGTTTTTTTTGTCTTGATATAATGATTTCAGAGATTGCTTTTAATTTATACACAGGAGACTATGACAGAAACATGCTTTTGCTCTATTTCAAGAGTGCTAAATAATGTGGTGTTAAAGTTTATAGTGGTCAGGTGAGACGGCTTATCAGGTGAAAGAGCATGCCGTGTAGTGAAGTCTGAGGATCTGAATTAATACCCAAGGCCCCAATCAAAGAGATGGATATGATGTTGAATATTTGTAATCTCAGCATCCCCATCAGCAAAGATGTGATTCAGAAACTAGAAATTAGTCTAGGAGCTGGAAGGGCAGCTAACCTAGAGCACACAGGGCAGCAGAAATACTTGAGAGCAGGCCTCAGCAAAGTGGAACATACAGAAACACACACACACACACACACACACACACACTCATATATAATACATACGCACAAATAATGTTGAAAATAAATAATGATAATAAATAAAGACTTAAAATTGATAGTACTATTACATATGGGAAAAGAGGCCACAAGGAAAGTTGAATGCTGGTTAGAACTCCTTTAACCTATTTTCTTCTAGATCATTATACTTTTTAGAAGAACAAAAACAAAGCACACACTATAAAACTGAATATGACACAGACCTAAATTATTTGTTGGGTTTTTGTAGTTGTTTATTCAACAGAAGATGATAAAAAAGGCTTCAATTCTTTTCTCAGCCCTTTATCTTTCTAAAAGGAAAGTCTTTTCTGAGGACAACATAGATGTGCAATTGAGTTCCTTATGCCAGTTTTCCAAGGGACAACCAGCCATGGAGGGAACCTGATGACTCAATGTGTTGGGGGAATGGAGTGCAGTGAGAAAAAATTATTTCTAATAGCCTAAGTTCCTAGGTAGTGCTAGTATTCAATGACTCTGAGAAACAAGTTTATCTTTGGCATGTGCTGTGCAATCACAGAGATAGAGCCAGGTTTAAAAGAAGTTGGTGGTGGGTTTCATATATATTGTCATTCTCTTAACACATATTTTTATAACAAAGACTCCCTTCCCTAGTTATCATAATACAGGGAGAACTATATAGTCTGCAATGTACGAGAGCTTTTAAATGAGGGAAGGAGGGAAGTCTAAGCAGCTGTTTTTTTTTTTTTTTTAATGGTCTTTGAGGAGACACAACTTACCAAAAGGACCATGCATGGGTGTATTTTTCTTTCTTCAAAGGATTGCACACATACAACATTTTCAGGAGACTAATAACTCCACAAAAGATACAGTCTTATTTATTGGGAATTGAACACAGGAAGAGCAGTCAGTGCTCTCAACCTCTGATCCACCTCTCCAGTCTAGTCTTATTTACCGCTTATGACACTTAGATTATCTGCTTAAAAGATACTTAGGTAGTTATCTTGTCAGTGTTTATATTTCCTATATTTCAGTGAACTGATATGATTGCACTTAACACACAAATCAACCTGTTGGAAATGTCTAGGTTTTTGCCTCAAAATCACAGACTAGTAGACTAAAGTCTTTCTTCTCCTTCCTTTAGATTGAAGGAAGGTGTGCAAAACATTGACCATGTAAAAGAGGACATGCTAGGAGAGGGCACAACAAGGGATAACGGATCTCATCTCTTTGCAAGCCTACTGAAGGAAAGCTCTTCCGCAAAACCCCAGGCTACTTACCTTGTATCAAAGACTTGAAAGAGGAATTATACTTTATTCTCAAGGCCCTTTGCATTAGCATCTTTCTCCTAGCTAATGTACACCATAAATTCTTATGGGGTACTTCACAATAATTAAAAAAAATAAAGAATAGCTGAATAATGAAAAGTTCTGAGTACTAGAGATTTGCACATAGGAAACATTATTAATTTGCATTAAAATGATCTAAAGCTATATTGAACCAAATTTCACCTTCAATAATTTTCAGAACACTGTAAGTCTTGTGTAGCCCCAAGGTCATCTTTATGAACACTAATTATAGCATAAGTCTATAGAAGCTGGGTCTTGAGTAAATCTATAATAATCTTGTGACAAACTCCTGAAATTGCATTTTCAAAATAAATTCCCGAGGCACTCCAGTTTCTCTGTAATTTATCTTCATTATGAAATAGACTATAGAAAGTGAAAATAACTTTTGCAAATGATCTCAATATTTGGGAGTTAAATCTGGACACATCTGCTTTTGAAGAAATAACTAAAAAATACAAAATACTTTTATACTTTAATAGTTTTGACCATGAAATATGCTGAGATTTAAAATATTATGTTGGTGAACCAATTTCAATGCTGTGAAGGAATCCTGTACTTAAGAGTGTATATTTTATGTTTACCTGCTCCAATAACTCTCTCAATGCGAATTCTTGAAGGATCAATCTCTTTTGCAAATTCATGGACTGCTAAGGATGGGTCTTCATAGGTATCTGGATCGATGTATGTTTTAACTCCTGGGAAGCGCACTGTAACAAAATGTAAAATTTATTTAATTTAAGAGCATTTCAGCAGGCATATATCTTGTACGTCTATAAAGGTGAGAGTGGTATTCTGAGGTAGTTACTTATTAGTCACTTAAATTTTCCTTTATTTCCTCTTCAGGGTGTTTCCTGTACAAAAAGAAAAACAGCCGAGAGATCCCACAGTGTGACAGTCTAGCTCTGGTTCTTGACTGCCACAAATTCAATAGCCTTTGCCACATGTTCCTGACTCTAGGATATATTACCTTACTATAGGTGAACAAAATCAGAATCAGGTAACCAAAGACAGGAACCTATGAGATCATGAGCTTAAAGAAATATAATGTAAAGAAAGGGAAACATCACTGTGACTAAACTGGACCATGTGGTTCAGAGACTTTGGAGATGGTTTATAATGCATCTGAAAAAATTCCGGATCTGTAAAGAGAGTCCAGTGGAAATTCTGGAGGTAGGTCAGAAGACCAGAATGCAGGAAGAAATGCCCAGAGTAAAGACAGTATTCAAGAGTTTCTTATAGAAAGTCTGACCAGAGGGCCTTCATGTTACATTGTGATAAAGAATTTCCATAACTTTTGTCCATGTCCCAGTGGAGGGCTGACAGGAAAAAATGCTAAAATGAATTTAGTGGAGGAAATTTCAAAGCAGTCCAGGAAGGCTTGGACACAGTTGTGCTGAATACTTTTATCCATATTTATGGCAAAAACTGTGATTTAAAAAATAGAAGAATTTGAAAAAAAAAATAAAACCTCACAAGTTGGTCAGAAAGAAGTTTAAAATTAAAGACAAGGAGAGTATGTCTATTAAAGAAATTAGAAGTATTATAAGAAAGCAGTGAACTTGACTTTGGAATGATAGGTATGACTTATCAGGATTCTATCCAGGTTGGCTTCAAGAGTATAGGTTCATATACTTACTTGAAAGATATTTCCTAAGAGGAGAGAGATGTATTGGTGTATTCTACTTACCTAGAACAATCTGGATAGTTATTTCCTCAATATTTATTTAACATCTTTCTCAGTCATCTAGACACTAAGAGGACTCTATACCCATGGTTCAAGCTGGCAGAAGATCCACTAATTCTAATATTGTAATGATGAAAATAGAAGAATCATGGGTAAGGTCATAGAGACTTTTACTGAACTTCCAAAGAAACCCTTGAGATCCAGTCAGTGTGTAGATTTGGTATTACTGTGGTGAGCCCCAATAACATAATGTATAAATCTGTAAAGACAATTATAGAGATAGAGATTTCAGGAAGCTAGAGATTTAGGGAATATAAAATACCTGTTGAGAAAGACTATAGGCAATAAACATAACCAGCTCAAAAAAGTGGTTCAGTGTATTAAAAATAGAGAGGATGTGATGCCCAAGACCTTTGTACCTTATGTCATTCCACATTATGAACTGAATCCTAGACACAATGCTATGTGACTTAATATGTTTACTTTGTTGTATTTACTTTTTTGTTCCAAACTTTATTTGGCATTCCATATTTTTGAGTTTTGGAACAAGAATATTGAATTTGCGTCAGTTTATCTGGTCTCTGTGACTCTGGCCTCACAGGAGACTTTGAACATTTCAGCAATATTGAGTTATTAAAACTTTAATGACTAAGTTTTGGAAAAAATGCATTTGCTATTGTAAGATGCACATGAAACATTTTGAAAAGAGGGGTAGAATACTATGGTTTAAGATGATATATTTAAATTTTAAGTAGATGGAAGGTGGACTCAAGATGGTTAATTTTGATTGACAAAATAGATTGAGAAGTGCTTTAGGGATTACTAAAGCCCTTCTTGTGGTATGTGTGTAAAGATGTTTTAAGACAGTAGTCTTTAAGGGAGATAACTTCCTCAAACCTTGATGGAACAATCACATGGGGTAGGGTGTGGAATGGATAAAGGAGAAAAGATGAAAAACCCACAGCATAAGCATCTTCTCATAGCACATTCTGCCTCCTCTCTATGGTGAGCTGACTGTCTCTGCTCCATCATGCCTTGATGTATGAGACCTCTGAGACTATTCACAAAGTAAAGTTTCAACATATAAGGTGTTTTTGTCCACTATTCATTTTTGCAGTGACACAAAAACATCTATCACACAATATAAAATAACTGTATGATATTTGGTTTTGTTACACCTCAGATATTGAAAGCCATATTAATTCACAATCAAGTAGAGTTTTAGTCTCACTTTCTTAGAGACAAATATTAAAAACCAACAAATATAAGTGAGCTTAGAGGAAGCAATAAAATGTTCATTAGTAGCTATAATTTGCTTCATTAATTATTTTGTGTTCACTGACTTCATTTATTACCTTTCACCTATGTCTTTTTAGTGCTTTGATATGCACACATGAAAAATTAACACTTTAAAAAATAGAACCAAAAAAGAATATTTTAAGGTTTATGTAGACTTGACATTGATTCTGAAGTTCTATGCTTTTCTTGATTTGTCACAGTTTAAATATCAAGAGAAAAGAGATAGTCTGTACCTCTATGTTATATTTATGTTATATGCATGACTTAATCTTAGTTATAATCTTAAATTTAACTCTAACTCTACTAAAGAATTTGTGTCAGCTAATCAGATATATGATCATCTTCAAAATATTAAAGACAAATAAAAATACCATTACTGTCTTAAACGTCATTTTCACAAATAAGCTGCTTATTTAAAGTTATAATGCATTCATCTATAATAATGAGATAATAATGCTTCTGCTGTGAAAATGTAATATATGTAAATGTTAAAAAAATCTTGACCAAATCAGTCCCCATTGTGAATATCAGGTTACTAATTTAATTCATTCCGCTTCCTTAAACACTGGTTTCTTTTTCTTCACTTTTTTTGGCGGCTTCAGGTTATTTTCAATAGGTCTTGCTGAGCCCATCTGGTTTAGTTTATGCTAATCCACTGCTTGGAAAGCAGATAATAAATACCTCAGAAGCACTGTTTCCCTCTGCAGCTCAGTACAGAAAACCCTGCAGTGAATCTTAAGGTTGCCCAGCATTAGTCACCTCTCCCGGTATCTGCATCCAGGTTTTTGCAATCTGTTTACAAGGTTCTGAGGTCAATTCAGGCCAGGCCTCTCAGGCACATCACTCTGAGACCACTTTAAAGAGTGATAGATGTCTTAGAATTTTCAGAAACTTATAATAGCTTACTTAAAATCTTTTCTTGTCTTGTGGTATGATATAGATAGGAGGAGTGTTTTTAATTTTTTTTTTGAGTAATTTAAAACAAAAGGGAGATTTAAATAGTTGAACACATTGCTTCATATATTATCTTCATACTTTGGTTAATTAAAGAACATCTCTTTTTTGTTAATTCAGTGTCTCACAATAGAAAACTGGCTTGATGAAGTAGTTGGCAATTTGGAGGTGAAGGTGGAGGTGGGTGTTTGGGAAGAGAGAAGAGCAATTATCAAACCAACTATAGTGGTAATTATAGCTTGCTGAGGAAGAGATCTTCAAATGAATATAACCTTGTAGTCAGCACAGGGCTTCATACATATTCTAAGAGTTAAAGAGCTGATATACTTTTATAGTGCTAATGAATTGTAAATTGCTTTGTTGTATGATTAAATGACAATCTCCCAAAAGAGGAATAAGGGTTCTTCAACATGTCTATATCTAATGCTTCACTAAATAAAACTGACTCAGTTTCCAGAGCCATTATGATGGTAAATAACTATACACAATTAGTCATCATGTATTTTTAGTAAATTCAATTTGTTGGGTTCTCCCACAAGCATTGAAGAAAAGGTAATGTCATTTAATGAGTAGCAGGTGCAGTTTCCACACTAAACCTGGAAACTAGACAAAACCCTTAATGCCAAAAGGTTGGAAATGAATGTTTTGTTTGTTTGCTTTCAGGAAATCAGAAATTTGAATGGGGTTCTGAAGGTTTTGGAAGGCTACAGACGAGCAGCACACAATTACATACTTACAGTGACCATTCTGTAAGTGTGTTCTTCTCTTCTCTTCTGATTTCATTTTGGCCTTTATGTACCATTGACACCTTACAAAAAAGGAAACAAAGCTTGTGTGAGAATTATGTTGTATTTCTGTTGAGGATTGTCTTGATTGTTAATACATATAGGAGGGTCCAGTCCACTGTGGACAGTACCATTCCCTAGGCAGGTGCTCCTGGGTTGTATAAGAAAGCTATTTAAGTATGAATGCGCCTGTATACAAGAAAGAGGTGTTCCTCTGGTTTCTGCTGTATTTCCTTGGTTGTGAGTTCTCTGGTTGAAGGTTATACTTGGCTAAATAGCAAGCAGGCTTCCCTCCAATTTCCTTCTTGAGTTCTTGTCCTGACTTCCCCCAATGATGGACTATGACTTCAACTGAAAGCCAAATAAAACATGTGTTACCTAAAAAAAAAATTAATATAAAAATACAAAACAAGTAGGTGCCTGGAGAAGTCATTCAATGATTAAGCACACTTGCTATTTTTCCAGAAGTCTTCAGTTGACTCCCAGCACCTATGTCAGAGACAGTCGCTATTTCTAGTTTCAGGAGCTATAACACCCTCTTCTGGCTTCCATGGACACTTGAACTCAAATGCACAAATCCTTCTACATATGCATAATTTACAACTAAAAATAAAATGCAAAAAATAATATAAAACAATTAGAATACATATCCATTCATACACTAAGTTCTTGTCTCTTCGTAAGACCAGCCCACCTGCTGCCTGCGGGGGTGGGGAGGCATGGGGAGTTGTGGAGAAGAGAGAATGACCTGATGTGTTGGGAGAGGGAAAGGACCTTGAATGAAGATATACAGGATGGAAAGTGTGACTTCTTTGTTCATAATAAATAAATAGATAAATAAATAAATAAATAAATAAGTTTATAATGTGAAAATACCCCACATTTATTTTTAAAAAATACCAAAATAAAAATAGATTTTGAGTTAGAATATCAGAAATTTAGAAAAATTAACTTTCAAAGCCCGTTTGCATGGTGGTTTCTTTGTTAAGAGGTGAAAAATTGTGGGGGGAATATTCTGTTATTGCATTGTGTAGTAGGACTCTTATGATTATATCAATTGAAGTAGCTTCATTAACATTCACAAGATTTGACTGTTGATACAATTTGTAATTCCAGTTTGTTAAACATAATGTATCTTTAGTACACAGTGCATTTTTCAAGGTGAATTATGCCTCTATTTCTATGGTAGTTTAAATATTCAACCATATCTGCTTTACATTTTCCATGGAATAATATTCATTGGATGTTGCTCTTCCAAAGTCTGTAAGAGATACTTCAGAATGACTGTGTTAGCCATTATAATCAGAGTAGCTTTTTCTAGTATGTAAAGTGTTTTTGACAATTCCTGATGTTATAGAAATTGACAAACAGAAATTCAAAGCAGAGAATGACTTAGTGTTCAGTTTTCTTTGTTATTAACTTCTCTGTTTAAGTGGCACTTATATTCCAATTGAAGGATTCTGATGACAGGTAACATTTGATATCACCTTTCAAGTTTGTTAGGCTAAATTTTGTCCACAAAGATTGCGGCATTTTAATTTTGTAACACTTATAATTTAAAGCAATAATCTTTACTGTAAAGAGTGAATGTTCTTATAATATCACACACTCTCTTGCAAAGGAGAAGGATTCTAAGATGGTGGTGATCTGTATCAGAGTGGCAACAAGTTAAAAAAAAGTGAGAGGAGTTAAATGGATGTAAGGGACAAATGAAAATGAAAATATTTGGTTCCATGAAAAGCACAATGACAATGTGATTGTGTCATTAAAAATACTGCTAATACCTTATATATTGACAACTGTCTAGTAAATGTTTCAAGAGAACACTAACATAAATTTCTTTAGAATATATAATTTACCCTCTCTAAAATAAATGCTATTGGTAACTTGTGAATCTTGATTATAGATATCTTGACAGTAATAATTTATTTATCATAAAATTACATACAACTGAAAGTGCAATGATATCCTATATAGAGTTTATAACACCAAAGATACAATACACATGTTATCTAGACTGTGATAATTTAATATGATGATTAATTTTATATAGCGAGATTCTTAATGTGCACTTTGAAAATTTCTTTGAAAATGTTTAAGGTAGAAAATTAGATGTTTTTATTTAAGAGAGTGTCATTTTTATCTACAACTAGAAACAATAAACAAAATTTCCCATCCACCATTAAGCTGATTTTAAATATTCTATTTTGTAATAGTTCACATTTGATATAGCCAAATCAGATATGCTTATAATATATGTTACTTATATTTTGTAGAATATAAGTTAAGACTGTTTCTCCTACCTCAGCATCTCTTTCTGTCACCAGAGATCTGAATGGTATACCCAGATCTCCTGCCTATGAAAGTTGCCGATTTATCTGCTCACAGAGTTTTCTGCTAGAGTTTAGTGCTTTGTACATGGAGTCAGCTTGGGTATCTATTGTTTGTTTTATTGGCATTATTTGGACAGTTTTAAATCATGGCATTGGCATTTTGTGTTATTCACATGTTTCAGATTAGTAACATATATCTTGATGTGTTCTTTGTGCTCCTACTGGTATTTAGAATTACCTTGGGTTTCTATTGTTGTGGAAAAGCATCAATATCAAATAAATTTGGGGAAGAAAGGCTTTAGTTTAGTTTACAACTGTCAATTCATTCTTTATCAGTAAGAAAAGTCAGGACAGGAATCTAGTGGCATGATCTGAAGCAGAGGCCATAGGGGAGTGCTGCTCACTGGCTTGCTCCTGGCAGCTTGTTCAGTTTGCTTTCTTAGACCTTGTAGGATCAGTGCCTAGGGGTAACACCACTCACAATCTGCTGGGCCCTCTCACATCAATCTGATGTGGCTAATCTGGTGAGGAGATTTTCTTAACTGGGTCTTCCTCTTCCCAAATGACTTAACTTGTGTCAAGTTGGCATAAAACTAGTCAGTACAACAAATCAACATATTCTTCTTTAGAAGAATGACCTCAAGATATTTATGATTTCTGATAAATTAATGTCAAAGATTACTTCAAAATAAGTTACTTAAAAATAACTTCATACATGTTATTTTCATTCTTATTTGGGAAGTCTTAGTCCTTGCATATTGGAAATCACACAAACAATGTCACATACACACACACACACAAACACACACACACACACACACACACACACACGCACACACGCACACACACATGCACACAATTGGGAAGACTCATTTACCTCCCAGTGATGAGGAAAAACAGGGTGAGGATGACTAGGAGAGTGAATCCCCCGACGGCTGCCGTTGCTATTACCAGGATCTGCCCTTGTTCTGCAGCCATGTCAGAAGCTGAAACATAAACACAGGTAATATGGTGATGGATATCTTTTTTCCTTTTTTTTTTTTTAACAGCACAGTAAGTAGGTATAACCTTTATTTTAATAGGTTACTAAACAACCTATGAGATTTATATAATGCTTATAGAACTGAGGTTATCATACACAAAAAACTATTATTTCTTAAAAATATAACTAAAACACATGAATTCTTAATGCTTCCTCTTAAGATTGAATACAAGATGCATCCATCAGGCTTTGCAGATTCATTTGGCATGTTTCTATAATATGAAAAGACTATGCTGTAATTTAAATTAGTAAATTAAAATAATTTATATCTAATTTATATTTTACAGAACTAAGTTTAAATATTAAAGATATGCATTCCCATTTTCATAAAGCAAGGATATTTGGATGTGGACAATGATAGATGTGTATATATGTATATATATTAGATAGATAATAAGTGGGGGAGAAAAGAATACTTAAGTTTTTCTTTTCTTTTTTTGATTAAACAACTAGTAACAACATACTACTTTTTTTTTTTTTTTTTTTTTTTTTTTTTTTTTTTTTTTTTTTTTTGCTAGGTGTGATGTTTAATACTAATTTTCAGCTTGACAGACATGAAATCATCTGGGTGATTCTGGACTGTCAGCAGGATGTGGGGGATTATTTTGATTACATTAACATTAATTATAGATGGAATCATTTCTTGGCCTGGGATCCAAGAATGAATAAATGGAGAAGGGGAAGTAATCACCATCATTCATCTTTTGCTCTATCTTCCATGATTGTGCTATGGCTAGCTGTTTCTGCTCTTTTCTGCAGTCTTGACTTCCCTTTCTAAACACTGATACTTTGAGCCAAAATATATCTTTCTACTTAAGTTACTTTAGTCAGAATATTTTACTATACAAATAAACAAACACCATAAAATTGTGTGTGTTTGTGTATTTGTATGTTTGTGTGTGTATGATGCTAAGGTTTGAACAGGTGGCCTTGTAAATCATAGACAAGAAAACTCTTGTCTTAAAATTTGCAGTAGCTACATGTCACTCATCCTGCAGGGGTCCTAATATGCATTGATTGGTTCAGTTCATTATTGTATTCTATTTTATCTATTACTGTTTTCTGTACTGGATGGGATGGGAAATTGCTTGTATATAATGTATATAGATACAGAAATATCAGAGGAAGTGCCTTAATATCTATAATTGATATATCTTCATTAAAGAAATAAATAGTGGTACTGAGAGTGAAACACAGGTTAGTTTCCTCATGTAAACTTATGGCCAGAATTCAGGTTCCCAAATTTTAGTTTTGTTTTTCTTCCCATGCTATAACTACTAATAATATTTTAGTCATCAGCAGTCTAAAATATTACTCAATAATTGTAGTGGGATTTAGATGTCACCCAAGGAAGCACGGATGACCTCAAGAATGCTGACCCGTATGGGGCATGGCCAGAATCGTTCAAGAGCCCAGGACCCAGACTCCACCGTTCCTTTTTAGTTCCTTCATTCTCCAAGAGGAAGCTAAGTGTCCCCTGCTCAGAGTTCTGCTTCTCCTAGAATCACTTCTTATACTTATAAGTCTGTTCTCTCCCCTTAATAAATATTAACTCATCATATGGTGCACTGGATAAGATTAATTACAGCGATATCTCTCCCATTATTTCTTTCAATTTGACTAAAGCACTGTATTTTACTTCATTTGTGTGTGTGTTTTATGTGAGTATGCACAAGTATATGTTCTAGTGTGCATATGGATGTCAGAGGACAGTCATGGGCATTGGTCCTAGTCTTCTACCTTGTTGGAAGCAAGGTTTCTTGCCATTCCCCACCCTTTGTGAAGGTTCTCTTGATATATACATTCCAATAGCTTCTAGGGGTTTTCTTTTCTCCATCTCTATTTTTCTGTAAGTGCAGTGATGGTTATGCCACTAAATTTGGTCTTTATAAAAGTTCTTGAGGACTCAACTCAGGTCAGTAGGCTTGCATACCTCCTCTCTTAGGCAATAGAAACTACTGGTTTCAATAAGAAATCAATCATTACCATTTAGATGTTCTACATGTAATAAAAACTAAAAGTCACATTTGTTCAGTTTTCAGCTAAAGAATTCTGTTAAACATTGCAAATAGATTTTAGTTACCATTATTCCTTCAAAGTATCATGCAATTCTTAAAATGTTGAGTTTTCATTCATAACCTGCTCAGAGAAAGTTAAATAGTTGCATCTTATCTAGTAAATAATGGACTCAAGCTTTCTATTAGTTCTTCCCCAAGTTTTGCAATCTTCAAAATACCACTGATATGAGAATTAATGGTCTACTCTAAAATGTCATATTTTCTTACTGAAAATTATCATACAATACATTTTTAAAAAAATGATGTTTCAGAAAACATTATAGTTTTGACGATAAAGAAGATGAAATTTTAAGAAGAAGACATTATTTACTTGCAACTTCTATGCTCATAAAAGATATGGTCTAGTTTAAGAGTTTTCAGCATAGTACAAGTATTGTCATAAAGCTAGGTCTCTAGTGATTTCTTGAGATTGTATTCAAAGCTCAGATGGGGAATAGAATTATGCACTTGACTGGCTTGTAAAAAAACTTGTAAAAAGTTTATCATAGAAATTTATGTTGATTTACATAATAACTTTGTTAACTACTGGTTTCACTAATAAGTGCCCTTTTGCATACTCCTGATTACATTATTAGTAGCTTGGCTTGAATTAAAATTTTAATTTTTAACAGAACGTTCAATAAATTTGAAGAATGCATAGCCCTTTATAATTATTTCCTTAGCATGTTTCCCAGCAAAATTAAGCACTTGTGCATAAAGAATAACATTTTCACATACTCAATACAGTTGAAGATGATGCTTAATGAATATTATTATTATACTGGCTATAAAATAATACAGACAATGATAGTATGATTAGGAAAATATGATAAACATAAATACTTATATTACTTATTGTCTATGTATTATTTAATAAACAAATATCTATGTTCTTAGTTCAATACACAAAGTTTAAAAATATTGTTGCATTTATGTTCATTGTCCACATGCTTATGTGAGGACCATTGTTCCTTCTACACAAGTAGTTCTGTTACTTGTCCAAACTCAAATAAGCTGTACATAGAAAAACTGCCAGCATAATACTTATTTGCCTCTCTTCAAGTTCTAGCTACTGACATATTTTAAAGATCTTTTGTATTGACAAGAGAACCTACTAGACCCAGATTTTCTTTTGTTCTACCAGAATCATGCATGCCCATGTTTGCCATTGATTTCAAGTCTATAATGTGCAAGTGTTGACTTAAATGTAATTGTCATGGTATGCCAGAGAAATGTCACTATTTTATTGTGTTTTCTATGAAGCAATCAAATCTTGGAAGGAACACAATTTCCTACATGTAAGTAGGAGGAATGTCTCAGATTTGCACAGCTGTTCTTGTTCTTGATGGGTAAGTTCTGTCTTTAAGGGGTTGGTACTGTTCCATCCCACAGAGTGCTGACTTCAATCACTTAACTTGGTTAATGAGGCTTTTTCCAGCAGGCTAGCACAAGTCTCTAGCTAGTCTGATTAAAGGACATTGCATTTCCTCAGTTCTTTCAGTGAGTTACGCTTTCTTTAATGGTCAGCTACTGACACTTCTCTTTCATGGACAGTCATTTGGAAAGCTTCTCTCCATTTTTTTTTTCTAAATTAGGATCTCAAACAGATGTTTCCATAACCCTCTTAAATGAAAGTATGATGTGCCACCCAAATTACTATTTGGCAAACAGTCTCTTTTTTGTGATGAAAACTCCAGGAAGGCAGGAAATTCAATCATTATGATGACTGTAGAAAGTCCAGTGTGACATACCTCCACTAATCTCAAAGAGAGAGTGTAAATAAAAATCATACCCAGCATGGATTATCCAGATGGTCTCAGATCTAAGTGCAATTTTTTAATATTATGTTAAGACAAGAAGACAAAGAGTTATAACATGAGTGGCAAGGAACCAGGAGAATTAATGAAGATTTCTTTCTCAAAGCCTTGGAGAAGGTATATTTTGGGTTCTATTTGTAATCTGTTGTTTGAAGGTGCAAGATGTGTATTATGGTGCACAAATGCAAATTTGAAACCCAACACATGTGATGTGATATGTGGTAGTAGCTTAATGAATACATCAAGGAAATTAATTGAATGGGGACATTCACAGTATAATTCTGTTAAGGAAACATTGGATTAAGCTGGGAATAACTCACAACTGTCTGGCTTTTAATAATGTGAGGAAGTTTTCCCTCAAAAATGGTTGGTTAATGTATATGAAGACAACATACTCAATATTCATTTCTAATTATTTTATGCTCTGTGGAGACCATGATCCTGGAAGGCAAGAGTTCCTATAGTAGTAATACTTCTACATTTCACCATGGTCTTCAGAATAAAGTTAAAGAATTCATTAATTCACACAATAAGTATTTATTGAGAAGTTATTACATCACAGATACCAAAGTAAGCCTAGGGAGATAGAGATGAACAAAACAGATGCAATTACTATGATAGTGCCCTGACAGTTCAGTAGGGAAAATAGATAATGAACAAAAAAATTACAAAGAGTAAGGATTACTACATCATGGAAACTTGTTTGCAGTGCTATCTATATTCATTTGTGAATTCTCAGTGCTAAGTATGCCTAATTTGTTTTCTCAAAGAAAACATGTCTAGAACTTATTATAAGTAGTACCAATAGGGAGAGCCATGACCCTAAAATGAGCCATAGTGGGATCGGTAAAAATACATGAAATTTATTTGTGACTCACTCATTGGAAAATATTTTATTAAATATAAAAAGGTCATATCCTCAGACATAAATAAATGCATTAAAATGATATGTTTAATTTTATGGTCTTGGCAAGAGGTACATTCCCTTAAGGAAAACAATTAATTTGAAAAATTTTGTGCTTTAGTTACTCAGCCAATATATATCACCTAGATAATGTTTGGTTTAAGTCAACATAACACTGACTAGAAGCAGTTTCTCTAGTTGCTTTTATTTAAAGAGGAAAAACAGAATGAAGTTCTTTCTATGGAATCTAAATTGTTACAAAAAATAAAGTCCACATTTTTAGAAAAGTATGAGAAAAAGGCAATTTGGCTCTTTTTAACTAACACATTTTATTATATGGAGGGATATGATTCTGCTTCACTGTAATCAAGATTTTTTATATTTACATTTCAAAGTGAAATGTGTTATTTGAATTCTATGTCATTTTCTATGGAAGAGTGTTTTGAAGTTAACTCATTTCTGTTGTGAACTTCTTCTGAAGGCTACTGGAAGATATATGACACACCTTGAATAAAGTATTTCTCAATAATGCTGACCAGTGAAATGTATTTCTTTGTCATTTCACTGAAATTATTTTAAAATTATAACCTACATTTCAACAAATAGGCTGACAGCAAACAAAAAAAAAATTGTAAGATTTATTGACAAGTGACACATGGAAATTCCCCCCTTCGATCTTATGCAGCAATCATGATTCTAAATTATATAAGCCTGAAATGTATATCAAACAATGTGCAATGGAGATTAAGAGACTTGCAAAATTTTCAATGCTTCCAGCCTAGGTAGACATTAGAATATTATGTACAGTTGAAAGATAGTATAATAAATGTTTCTGGAAGAAAAAATACAATATTGCAATTTTGTGGATGATGCTGTTATTATCTTTCTTGCCCATCTGGACTTTTAAACATGGTTTCATCTTGAGTCTTCCAAGAAGTCTGAGTTTCAAGTCAAGCTTTTTTACTATATCTTCCTGGTGTTTTAATCACCACTAACATTAGGTTATAGATGTATGTATTTGAGTAGATGAGTTATGAGTTTCTGCTGATTTGTGTTGCCCCAATGAGTCTTACCAATTTTTCCACCTTATGTAATAATTATACCTCAAATGTTATTTGAAATATCTCAGATATTCTTTATTTCCTGGTGAGTCATTTATTTCTGGTAAGTCTGGCTCAGGGATGTCCATGTAGCTCATGCTGGAGTCAGGTTCATGTCATTCTTTCCATTTAATGAATTCCCACTGCTATCAATATAACCACTATCCATCACATTGCCAATTCTACCTTGTAAGTATCCCTCAGTTTCATCCCTATTCACTAAATTCTTGTTTTCTCAGTTTATATTTGCATCTGATCACATTTGTTCGTAATTGGCTAGATGGCAGCCTCACTATGTGAAACACAGTTGAGCAATAGTAAGACAGAGTTAAACAACAAAAAAAAATCTTTTTAAAAGACGTCTGACTAATAGTTATATATTAACAATGAATAGTTTCCGAGAACATGCATTCCCTATATGGAGACTTCAGATCTATTTATTAATTTCTAACTTTACAGCAATAGCACAGTAGCAATAGATTAATAGAAAGTGAGGGATGGACATATAAAGAGTTGTCAAACTTGGACTAAGAAGTATCCAGATAATAGTATAGACAGGAGAGAGAAAAAGGATGAAAATATGACATAAGATTCTAATATATTTCTCATCAGGAGCAAAATGTTTAGGATTAAACAGCCTTGTACAACACAAGGAGTGGCAACAATTCATGCGTTGTTACTCAGTGATGTAATTACTTAAATTAAATTAAAATAGTTATTAGTTTTACCCAGCTATGGTCTTTGTGTGTTACAATAAAAATCCCCCTGCAAGATATGCCCACTGGTGCAATAGTAACACAGATGTTACAGGAGTAAACAACCACTTTTTGCTTGGGTTTAGCTGCTTCAGAAGACGGAACCCACATGGATACTGCTAATAGGGCCAAGAACCAGAAAACAGATAAGTCATGCACCGTAAGGGGTAACCTACCACTATTAGTATGTTGAATGAGCATAGTAATAAAATGATTCCTAATGACATATTGCTATCCCTGTGGATGAAAATATCATTCAACCCTCATCAGAGAAACTTCTTCTTGTAGTAGAAGGCAATTAACACAGAAACCCACAAGAGACCAATGAGCAGAAAATAAGACACTTTGGAATTCTCAGTCCTAATGGAATGTTTGTATCGCTTCCTTTGTCTCAAAGCTCAGAGATCTATGCTACATGCTAATGTGGATGGGCTGGGTAGAGAGGAAGCCAAGGCAAGTAAGGAAGGCTGTGAATAGGAGAAATACTCTCCCTTAGGGAACACACATTTTGTGTAGTTGGTTATCCTACACAAATTGGTCATTTTTGTAAATGTACATGTAACTAACATTATATGAACTGAGCAGGTTGTGCTTATGTATTTAGAAATTATATATGTGTGTATATATATGTTTGTGTATGTGTGTACATACACATATGAATTAACAACTAATGAAATAAGAGACCACAAATTTGAAACAGAACAAGGAGGGGTATATGAGGGTGGGGGTTAGGGGAAGAATGGGAAGAGATAAATGATGAGTTATATTAGAATATGAAAACATAAAAGGGATCATTAAAATATTATATGAAGTTCTTGAAGAATAAATAAAAACATTATTTAGAAATACCATTAAGTCTAAGATAGTTCACTTAAAATGGAAAGAATATGTGGATGCAAGATTAGAAAAGTATTTTTATTTTCCTAATATTTAAAGCTTATAAAAATAATACATAAAATCAAATTCTTGATCAAAAACAACTATCAAATATTATTTTTGAGGATATCAATTTGGCAGATAGTAATGCCAGTTTAGCTACTTAATTGCAAAGAATACTAACTTTCAGCTTTCTAAATAACAGTGGATTAACATAATATTCTAAAAGTATATTAACAAATATATAGTCATTAAAAGTGACTAAAGAAAGAATATATTCCATGTGCAAATGTAAAAGATTCCAAGTTAAAGAATAGTAATTTACTTTCCTGAGAAATGGTAATAAACATTCTTAGCTGTAATATATGAACATTCACTGATTTGTTTTTGATCTAGAATCAATTAGTGATGAATTAAAGGATAATAATATGAATTATTTCCCCTACTTATCTGTGCTTAAGCTTTCAGAGAAGTGAACATTTAGGGAAGCAGTATAAACATGGTGTTCCACTAACAGTCTCCTTTTATAATCATCCCATACTTGACGCCATCTTCCATCACACACATAAAAAAAAAATCTCTAAGATTAAACTCAAAGAGAGAAAGACAAGAGATTCTCTCTTCCCCTCAGGTGAGCTGGTTACTGAATTCTCAGCTGGATGCAGGCAAGCCTCACAGATCATCCCTGTCGAAGCAGAGGCTTTATAGGGATTATATTCTTCAGAAAGCAACCTCACAGCAGAGCCTTTTCTACTGCTCTGTCACTTCTGCAGAAACAAAGCAATTCAGAACATCAAACTGTGGCTTCCCTGGAACACCACCAATCTCAAGAGTCACTCTTCTTGATGCCCCAATTACCTGTCAGATGAAATGCCAAGTGACACAGGGATAATTAAGAAGAGGAGGCAGAAATAGGTGTGCAAAGCAATGAAATACCTTTTTTTTTCTGTTGGAAGAGATTTCCATGTTCATTAATGAGTTGACACAGATGCTTTGCCACATGCAGAGAACTTTCAAATTGAAAATTAATGATCACAGCATTTGAGCAACCAGAACTATTGTCAATGCTATAAATGTCTACAATTCAATGTGTAATCATGTTTTATACTGTTCCTTGTTAAGCTAAGTCTTTGAGACTATTATTTTTATAATTGAAATATATATGACTTCCTATTTATATGCTTTACTCTTTTTAAAACATCCAATATAGGATATTATTCTCTTAGAAATGTCACAAAGTCTCATGATTACTGACCAGAAATCAATGAATTTTCGATATCAAGTATGATTTTCTATGTGCAATTATATTGTTTGTGGATATTTGGATATTGATATTTGAGGCAGGCAAATAAAGGGAATGGCTTAGAAGATGGGTCTGTAATTGGTTTGGACTATGAGCTCTCTGTACTCTTAATAATACTTCTTTAACTATGCACATATAGTCCTTTCTAAATGATGTGCCTAGTAGTCTAAGACTCTCACTGGCACCAGACTATTAGTATAAGGATAAACTTTTTTCATATAAATTACCATTACATTTGTACAGCTCCTTTTTAAGGATTCTTACTTCATTCTGGTTCAGGGTAGGGTAGTTTTCAGTACAAGCCTAAGCTAGTTTTCAGTACACACATACTAAAAAATTGTGTATTCAAGTCAAAACTTATGAAGAATTCTCTATATCCCATTTTATGCATATGCATAAAATATAAGGGACATGCATGCTAGAAAAATTATATATGATCTAATCTGTCAATTGAAGCACAACATGACCATTACTGTGACCATTAGAAACAAAACTTTTTCTTTGCTATAGTACATAAAAGAAATTCCAGGAGTTCTTAAATTTTTTCACCCACATGGATTGTTGTTCTGTTGCAGTGTACTCTGATCTTTATTATAACACTGTCTTAAGGAAAATTTCTGTGTGGCTGCACAATCTGTGTGGGTTTTTATTTCAGTTCCTTGAATAAGAGCCCAGGAACCAAGAAACAATCAACTCTTAACTCCAATTACAGGAACGTGTTGATAAGCATATTAATTTATTTGAGGCTTTAGTTTTTTACTATAAGACTAACTATTGTTTGGAGTAAAGGGATTTATAATTAAATACACAACTAACAGAAATCACAGATTTCAGGGCCAGAGAGAATGGCTCAGCAGTTAAGAGCACTGGTTGCTCTTCTAGAGGTCCTGAGTTCAATTCCCAGCAACCACATGTTGGCTCACAACCATTTGTACTGAGATCTGGTGCCCTTCTCTGGCCTGCAGGAATATATGTAGGCAGAATGCTGTGGACATAATAAATAAATAAATTTTTTGAAAAAGAAAAGAAATCACAAATTTTCTAAGGCTTGTATATTCTAAAGTTTATTTTAAAAATATTGATTTCTATAGAAAAATATTAAAATTAATATCAATTTAAAATATACACAGCATTATTTAGAAAAGGATTCAAAGAGGTGGCATGATGTTTTAGTGAATAAAAGAAATTTTTGCAAAATCACAGGTAATTCTCTGGAACCAAAGGTGGAAGGAGAAAATCAGTTCCCAAAATCTGTTCTTAGACCTACACAGAGACAAAGACACACACACACACTCACACACACACACACACACACACACACACACACACACCATGAAATGTGTGCAACTGCCACCCAACTACTACTAGTACTTTTTGCTATTAAATATAATTTAAAAAATTGAAAGTTTCTGGAGAACATTCTTATTGATTTAGTACTTATTCAAAAATAATAAATATGTTCATTATTAAGAATGTGCTAGGGCTAGGAACGTATCTCACTTGCTTTTCTTGCATCCTTGAAGCCCTGAATTCCAGCCTCAGTACAGCCTTAAACCGTGTTTGATGCTTCTTTCTCCCAAAGCTCATGGACCATCTAGGAAGAGGGAGTGGGAAGATTGGGAGAGCCAGAGGTCAGGGTATGGGAAGGCAGTGTCTTTTGGACATGATAGGGCTCATATATTGATACACTTAGGATAGCTCCACAAGACATCCACAAGATCAAGCCAGTTAACATTCCAGTATAAATGGTAGGGTCTCAATAATCCTCACTCCTACCAGAGCAAACATTGTTTTTTAAGAAAATGGCTACAGAATGTTCTGAAACCCCTAAAATCTATGAATAGCTCAAATTAGACTAAATAAGTAATTAAAAATAGATGCACACCAGGTTTGGATGGAGTCAGGAAATGTGAAATATATCTAGTAAGAATCAAGGAGAAAACTGTGGGGTAAATATTATCAAAATACATATATAAAATTTTCAGTGAATTAAAGATGTGTTATTAAAAAATAAAGACTGAGTGTAGTCATGCATGTTGGTAATCCAAGTATGTGAGAGATAGAGGCAGGAGCATATGTTACAAGCATTCTCAAGGCTATCCTTGGGAACATAACAAATTTAAGATAACCTGGGCTACTTGAGAGCCAGTCTTAAAAAAATAAAAAGTATATTAAGCCTTATGATGCAGATCAGAGCTCCTGAGATAGAAAGTAAAGCATAGTTTCTCATCCTCATAGAATTTTCTCTTTTAGTGGCAGAACTAGGAAAGTGAGCCTCAACTGAAATCTAATAAAGTTATATAAATGTTGGTCTGTGCGAGGATCATAAAAGGACAGTGAGAAAAGGCAATGCTGATTCTTTGGCTTAAATCTGTAATGATGAAAAGGGTTTTTCAGCTCACAAAGTAGCTGAGGGGATATCTAGAAATGAGGACATCCTATTTGAGAGAAACTTCATTAGAAATAGCCCAGAGATACAAAAAGGCACTAAGCCTTCAGGACTTGTTTGACATAGTTTGAGGTGTCTGAGACAGAGACCAAGATATAGGAAACAGAGTTGGAATTACAGACAAGGATGGATTAAGAGAACATAAAGTCACAGTTGCCAGCAGCCCATTGTTTTTCCCTGTTACTACTAAGCATCTGGGTGGAAAAGATTGTAAGTTTAGTTAAAATTGGAAATTTGATGGAGATATGAATTCTTGTAAATAACTGTGAGAGGGACATTATCCTGGATTGTATTGAGTAGCTCAAAATACTTCCTTTATTTTTTAGTTCAGTGTGGGATCCAACTCCCACTTTTCATTGAATTGGCTTTGTTTCTGTTACTTGAAATTGAGAATACTGAGAAAACTATTTAATGTGATAAATTCAGAGAAAATAACTTAATCATATGCATATCATGTAGGGAGAAGTGACTAAAATGAGAGATAGGTCTATTTCTGCCTCATCATTAATAATTTCCCATTGTTTAGTATATTGTTCTTTAGCAGCATGATTTTCTTTGTATTTTGATGCTAAACACAGTGTCCCCAGATGTTTTCTCAGGACTTGGATGGACAGTACTGGAAGGCAAGGTAAATGGAATGGATATTTTTTTTAACCTTTCTAAAACAATTTCTTGTTAAAATATTGAATGGCTTACTAGGTATGGAAAACTCACTTACAGGCAGGCCCCTAGGCCAGCAGTTGCAGTCAACACAAGGTAAACTCAGTGGTATTTTTGAAGAATATTGTGCCATAGTAATTAGTCTGGGCATTTTTTTCCACTTCAGGTGTTTTGTATTATGGTTTCTGATTTTGTACCTTATAGGGTTTTTGTGTGTGGGGGTGTGTTTGGCTTAACATCTGTATGTGTTTCTTCTTTGCTCTTTTACTTTTCTTTTCTTTTTCTGTTTGTTTTCTTTTTCTTCTTCAGGTTTGTTTATTTTGATGTAATTTATTAGTTTTTTTTTCTTTTTAAAATATGCCTAATGTTTTTCTAGTAGGAGATAGCTAGAAAGAGTGTGGATTTGGGTGTATTGGAAGATGGGAAGGATCTGGGAAGAGTTGGGGAAGGGAAAACCATAATTAGAACATAGTGTAAGGAAAACATACTTTCAATTAAAAAATAAGGAAATTTAATTAAAAATGAATAAATAAAAGAATGCAAAAGTATTAAATGTTCTACCAAGACAGACTTTAATCTATATTGTCTTTAATAGTTTTAGATCAGAAACACAACTTTTCTGGCTCACTAGATGTCACATTGATTTGTAAAAGTGACATGAATACAAAGACAAACTAAAAACAAATGATTAGGCTACACTTTGGGCTGTTAAGCAATGCAATTTCTTAAAATAATTATGGAGATAAGCTGTTCCAATCACAAACACTGACCTATAAAGTTACCTGACCTATAAAGTGACCAACTCTTAGGGTCAAATAAATGAAAATCAGGGAAAAGCTGCTACTTCATCTCATATCAATTTGAATAAGCCATTTGTTTGTATGATTTGTGTAGAAATGTCCCTAGAAGTACAGATCCAGTACACCCACCCTGAGGGACAGTGTCTCCTAGCTTTTGAACCCAACAATCCTTAAGTATCTTTGAGTCCAGACATCTAACAATGACATCATTGCTGTCTGCCAAGAGGTCATCATCCCCTGAGAGTAAATTCTGAGGGATGTCTGGGAATCATCACATGAAAGCTGTTCAGAAGGTTGTATTTGCCTCATACAAACCTCTTCCAACCATTTGATGTAACATGACTTGTCACCTACAAAAGTTTTGGCTTTTCTTCATAGTTCTCTGGGGTATATGCTGGTCAGCTGTGTCAATTTTGTAGGGAACCAGAGAGAGCAGGTATAGTTGCAAGCTCTTCATGTCCATGGAACAAGAAAAGTAGCTCCATCAATGTTATGCATTTTTATTTTGTCAGGAAGTTTTATCAAACTGCTTCTCTGACCTCATGTAGGAAACTCCAATTAAGAATTTCATTTTAGATGATAATACTTTTGAGTCCAATATCATTCTATTAGCTGCAAATATTATTTTTAAGAAGACTGTTTGCTGTATATATTGATCTTTTTTCAAATTAAGAGAGGGAGGGGAATGAAGGGGAGAGGAAGAAAAAGAGATGAATGAAGGGAAGAGAGAGAGATGAAGGGGAGATAGAGATGATTGAAGGGGAGAGAAAAGACAGAGAGACAGAGAGGGAGGAAGGGAGGGGAAGAGGGAAGGAGGAAGAGAGAGAGATCTAAGGGCTGCAGATGTGATTTCCTGGTAGAGTGCTTGTGTAACATGTATAAGTATCTGGTTTAGTTCCAAATACTGCAAAGGAAAAAGAAGGCTTCGTGTGTGTGTGTGCGTGTGTGTGTGTGTGTGTGTGTGTGTGTGTGTGTGTGTGTGCAGATGTGTTAGTAAATAGCCCTTTAAAACTGAACTAAAGAAGAAAACATCCTCAAAATATTTATTTTTGAAGTCTTGTAATAGAAACTAGTACTTTTCTTTATTTAATTTATTCCTATTTAAATTAATATCTTCATAGAAAGAACAGTGATTTTAGAAACATTCAGTATTGGCCATGATGTTAAATAGAAAGATAGCCTTCATAAAAACCCTGTTATGAATTTAATTTTCCAATAACTAGAATTGATTTAAGGACACAAATAATAGCAATTCTAGTGCTGCCAGTAATAAAAAATGACTGTTGTCAACTTGATCAAAACTAAAGTCATTTTCTTTGGCAGACAAAAAGCAATTGATCATAGTTCTACACAACATGAAGAGCTATTTCTGTTTTGCGCAAGTGGCCATAGCTAATCCCCAGAAGCTTGCTCTACAATGATGCAGCTCATCAGAATTTTGTCTGTGGGAGGGAGCATACTCCTCAGATTCTTTCTGATGACTCAGAACACATGCTTTGAAAAATTTCCCAGTCATTGTGATCTTTTCTCATGGTATACTGTGGTATGAGACTCTAGACTCTCAATCTACTGCATGTCTCATTGTAGGATCAGTTGAAAAGCAGAATCCTAAGGACAATCTTTGCTTTAGTAGTAGCCTATTTCAAAGGAGATTCAGGAGGATTTTTTTCTTTACCTTGGAACAAATATTTGTTAGGCATCTTTATGTTTTTAATAAAAGGAATTCAATTTTTCTTTAGTTGCAATAATTGATGTCGTTTATTGAAACAATACAAAAACCTCACATTTAAAGCCTTACATAAAGACTATCTTCCATGCTGGGCAAGTGATATATTCAGACACTCCCAGGCCCAGGCATGTAGAGAAAGGAAGACTGATTGTTTGAATGCATGCTGGGATACACTCACTTTAGCATTGTTAATATCCTCTAGTGTACTTATTCAGTCCTGTGTCTTACAGGGTAGAATTTTGGGAAACTGTTCGATCGTAGCAGGTGGGTTCAAAGGAAGGATCTGATCCCAAAGTGGAACAAACACATTCTCATTTTCTTCAGTTTGGGATTAGTACTCACCATTGTTTTAGTGTGGGCAAGTATGATCTACTAGGGCATTAATGTCTTAAGCATGAATAACTGTAGTTGTTTTTTGTTGTTTTGTTTTGTACTCTTTTGGAGTCCCAGCATTCAGCTCCCCAATAAATACTCAGAGACTTGTTTTTACTTATGAATGTCCAGTCTTAGGTTAGCTTGGTTCTAGCAAGCTTTTCTTAACTTAAATAATCTCCTCTATTCCTTGCCTCTGGGCTTTTGTCTTTTTCTTTTCTATATACCTCTCTTTCCTTCTTACTCTTTTGCTGGTTCTGTGACTGGGCATCTGGTCTCTCACATCCCCCTCTTCTTCTCCTTTTCTTGTTCCTCTCTCTCTTGTTCTCTTCTTGCCACCTAGATTTATTCACCAGTTTATTTTCTCTACCTGACATCCCTGCTTATCCCTCTTCTTCCTACCTGTTGACCATTCAGCTCTTTATTAGACCAATCAGGTGTTTTAGGTAGGCAAAGTAAAGGAGATTCACAGAGTTAAACAAATGCAACATAAAATAATGCAACACATGTTTGCATCATTAAACACATATTCCACAACTGAAAAATATGTAACACATCTTCAACTAATATTATACAACGTGTAACCTCTTCCTGGCATTGTGGATCAAAAAGAATGTTGGCTTTGTTTGGGCGAGTTTTCTGTTTCACCAGTTGTGAATCTAGCCTTTGTTTGGCTAACGTATGGTTTGTTTGTTACTTGAATCAAAGAGTAGTCTAGGGTTATTCTGAGTTTCTGATAATGAATTAAAAACCATTCAAAAACAATATGCAACATAAGTTTCTTGGTATCATTTTTTTCTTTTGAAATCCTTATGTATAGTATGTCTTAAGTAATTATTTTTCTTCTTTCATTCTCAATATGGGAAAAGATATCTTACTTGACTGCTGACATTTTGCCTTGGCTCTCTTCAAGGCTATAGACAGAAAATGCCTATGAAAATAAACCAATAACATTTTTGCATTTTTTGAAAAAGTGCCTGCAGCTATATTTCTGAATGTTGTTGATCTCATCCCTATAGCATCTGTGCTTCATGTGTGCAGAAGGACGTTACTATTCTCTCACTGCAGGAAGGAAACCCAGGCCAAGATGATACATAAGTTGTGACCTCAGTTGCAGGATTCAGAGTGAGACCATGCTACTTTGTATTCATATGTTCCTGATATTCTATTTCTAGGTCTAATTTGATTTTTATTATTCTATTAGATTTATTGTATTTTGTGTGTCTGTGTGTGGAGGTGAAGGTATGTATGTATACCATGTGCATGCAGGTGGCCATGGAGGCTATAAGAGTGTATCAGAGTCCCTGAAGATGGAGTTACAAGTAATTGTTAATTTTACAATGTGGGTTCTAGAAGCAGAGCTCAGGTTCTCTGGAACAATAACAAGTGCTTTTAACCAAAAAGCAACATCTCCAGCACCTATTTATTAACACTTAGTGCATGTATTTTAAACTACCATAAATGTTCTTAGGAAGAAAAGAATTGCAAATGTAAAAAAAGTATACTTTACTATGTTTAATCATGCTTTTGGAGCAAGCATCCCAGTACAATTCAAGGATGACTTAGGAATCATAGACAATATGTAAAGAAAGTTGGCATAAGGGATAAGTCCAGCCTTTCCCCTGGAAACCAAATCTGTTTGCCCTTATAACTTTCTTTATTGCCACAGACTGTTACTAATAATTTCAATTAGTAATGTTCGAAGGTTTGGGAATATTCTATTATACATTTTTTAATTTAAATAACCCAATGATTAAGAAAAGTGTAATGGAGGTTAGTTCTGTTCCCCTTTGCATACATGAAAATTTCTTAACTCCATTTTCTTATCACAACTAATTCATACATTGAGGTTTCTTTTTCTCATTTCTTTTCTTTGCATTTGGAGGTGCAAAGACAAAGCTTCAAAGGAATTTTTTATATCCTAGTTTTCTTTTGAAGGTTAAAAAAACCTATTTTTCTATAATAACACCAAATATAATATGATAAAACAAAAACTAACACATTGGATATGGACAAAACAAACGGAAGAAAAACAACCCAAGAGAACACACAAGCATCAGGAATCCATTCTGACGCAATCATTCATACATTAAAGAATCTCATAAAAACACTAAACTGAAAGGTATAATATATATGTAATCAGACTGGTACAGACCCATTCAGGGTCTATGTGTTGTATTATGTTTCTGGCCTGGACTTTCCAGCTTTTCCCTGTGGCCCAGACCCATGGACCCACAGTTCCACAGACCCATTGACCTGCAGAATCACACAGACACTTATATTATTGTTACACTGATTGATCTAGGGCCCAGGCATTTAACTTGCTAATCCTTTATCCTTAAACTAATCCATTATTCTTATCCTGTTTGGCTGTGTGGCTTAGTACTTTTTCTTAGAGCAACATTTCGGCTTCTTTCCTCTGTATCGTCTTCAGACATCTGTGGCATCTGTCTCTGTTACCAGAGTTTTCTTAGTCTGGTAGCTCCCCCATCTCTGCAACTTCTAGTATGCCTCTGGCCAATTAGCATTTTATTAAACCCATAAGTGAGACTATTATTTAAAATGTAACATATAATCTCATTACATTTCCTCCTTTTCTCTTTTTCTTTTTTCTTATTATGAATAAAGTCATATTTTCTATCCTTGTATACCCTTGTTCAGACTCCCTTCCCTCTCTCCTTCTTCCAGTCTTGGCCAGGGTGACTGACTCTACCTAGCTCCCACTATTTTTTTCTGGCTTTGATCACGCCTTTAATCTGCCAAGATTTGGCTAAGGATTAACCGCTTCACTAGAGTGGTTGAGTCCACCCAGCTCCCTTTATTACTTTCTGTTTCTGACCACACCTTTAATCTGCCAATGTGTGGGTAAGGATTAAAGGCTTGCTAGCATGGATGGATGGCTCCACACAGCTCCTAGTCTAGCTTCATAAAATTTAGTCATCCTGCAGCACCAGTTGTTTTTACTAACAACTGGGCACTCACATTCTACATCTGGCTTAAGCCAGGTAGCTGAACTTCTTACTCATTTAAATTTTGAGAACAGGTAGAGATTGTTTCAGCCCTAAAACTTCAAATCATTTCTTTTACTGGATAAAACTGCATGCTTTTTAGCTGAGGTACTGACAGGACCCACAATTACCACTCGGGAGAATTTTAGGATCTATATAATTACCAAGTAAAACACAATGTATGTTGCTCAGTCTCTGTGAGTTCATATGAGCTTTTCATGCTAATTAGAGGGCCTCATTTTTTAGTGTTCCCTATTCTTTCTGATTCTTATATTCTTTCTACTACTTCTCAGGGCTCCCTAAGCTGTGTGTGTGTGTGTGTGTGTGTGTGTGTGTGTGTGTGTGTGTGTAGATGGGGTTGATGGAGACATCACATTAAAAGTGCTGAACGTTAAAAATTCTGACTCTGTATAATATCCAGATGTAGGTCTCTATATTTGTTCCCATCTGCTGTTGGAAGAAGCATCTCTGAACATGGCCGAGCAAGGCTCTGATCTATAGGTATAACAAAATAGCAGAATATTATTAGGAATCATTTTATTGCTATTTTTTTTCTTAAAAAAAAGCAGTATTTGGTTTTAGACTTGCTCCCTAGACTACCTAGTCTCAGATTCTTAGTCATTGAAGCTGTGTTGGGTATGAGCTTTATTGTGGATATATATTACATATTTAATAAAACCTTAATATTGGAGAGAGAGCACACAGTCAAATCCTAGGTAGACAGTTCTGAAAATTCTTAAACCTTGAATACAAAGATAAACAGCTGAGTCAGTCACACACACCTTTAATCCCAGCACAGAAAAACCTGGGAGTGGTGACCTACACCCTTTATCCCATAACTCCAGAGACAGAACTTCTTCTGTTTTTGTGAGTGTAAGGTAAGGCTACATGCCTTTAATTCTAACCTAGATGGGATAGAGTATATAAGGGTTTGTAGAAACCTAGAGAGAACAGAAGAGACTGGGAGAAGCGACCGGCAGAAATGACCAGGAGTGAGGCTGAGGAAATTGCAAGACAGCTGGGTGAGAAATGATTGTGGTGCTTCCTCTCTCTGATATTTCAGCCTTCCCCCGATATTTGGCTCTGAGTCTCATTCGTGATACTACACTTTATCTTATGGAGCAGGCTTTAAGACAAATCAGGTATTAGTTGGTGACTGCCACAGGATTTGTGTCACCATTGCTCTAGCATATTCAGCAGGCAATAGTGTTGTAGATCAAAGGTTTTGTGGATTGCTGCTGTTTATGTTTTTCTTTTGGTAGCATGCAGAGTACCTTCCTATACCAAAGATGCTAAAATGTAGTGGTGGGGGCTATATGTAACTACCAACTGAACTTCTTTATGATCAATAAATTATTTAAATGTTGTTGTCAGTAATAGGGTCTTGCCATTATTTGTAAAAGGCATCTTATAGTTTTGGCAACAGCTTGGATTGTTTAGAGATTTCCATTGTATACCTCTGGCCAACCTTTCAATTAGATACAATCCAGTCCCAGTACTGAAATTTTCATTTGAGTACAATAGATTGTCAATTGTAACTCTGTTTTCCTCATTACTTGGTGGTTTTATTTAGATTTTCTTTACAAATGAATGTACTTTAGGAAGCTCCAACTGTATTGGATTTCCATACTATCCTTCAAATGACTCTTAATTTTAATTTTAACTGTCTTTCTCCACATTTCTTCCATCATCTTGTCTTTTTTTTCCCCCTGCTGACCAGATCCTTCATTCTAGCTCCCCTATCCACACACTATTATCTATTTTATTTCTATTTCCTATGGATATCTGTGTTTCCTAATCTCTTACTCTATACCTAACTTCTGTGGTTCTATGGATTATAGCTTGGTCATCATTATCTAAACAAGCATACATATATACCATTTTGTCTTTCTGGATCTGGGAAACTGCACATAGGACAATTTTTTTTCTAGTTTATTTCATTTATTTACAAAAATTATCTTTCATAATTTATCCAAGCTGGGCTTTGTTGTACTGGCCTCTAAATTTTACAAGTTATCAGAAGCATCTGATAACCCTGTGAAGCTACCTAGTTATAGGCCATCTGGAAATGCTTCTTACTTCTTTATGTATAAATTTCTTTGGGCTATGGAAACTTCTAGAATCTGGTTGTGAGTATAAAGGTGAAATAATCTATCAAGCTCTTATGCATAGAATATACTTATTCCCTGATTGAATCAACAAGTGGATATATAGAAATGTTTTGGCAGAATCCCATCGCTCTCTGGAGCAGGGGCAGGTAAACTCTGTCCCTGACCACATACACAGCTCCTGCTGAGGGAAACCCTGCCACGCCATGACCTTGAACTGAGCGAACCAACTACAGGGGTCTCTGAAGGGCAGATTCAGACCCCGCCCAGAGGTCAGGAGGGGGCAAGTGGCCTCAGCGCCTGGGAGGGAGAGTTGAGCTCCCATTGCTTTTGGTCCCACTTCCAGGACCCAGTGCTGGCTGCAGAATCCCAGCACTCTCTGGAGCAGGGGCAGGTAAACTCTGTCCCTGACCACATACACAGCTCCTGCTGAGGGAATTTGCACGGCTTCCACCACGACCTCGAACTGAGCGAATTAACAACTGCAGGGGTCTCTGAAAGACAGAATCAGACCCTGACCAGAAAGGTGACAGGAGGCATACAAACCCGAGTGCCACAACTAACCAGGACCCATCTAATCGTGAACCACTGAAGCCATGGGCAAACGTCAGTGCAAAAAATTACATAATACTACAAAGGACAACATGGTAACTCCAGAAGAGAGTGGCAATCCTACAAATACAAGGCCTAAACTGACCAATGAAGAGCAAACAGAAGGAAGCAACACCAAAAATTCCTTTTTGATATTCATCGAAGCTCTCAAAGAAGATATGAAAAAAAGCCTTAAAGAAATAGAAGAAAATACAAACAAAAAATTGGAAGAGATGAACAAATCTATGAAAGAAGCATGCCAGGAACTAAAAGCTGAACTAAAAGCTGAAATAAAAGCTGAAATAAAAGCTGAAATAGAAGAAATAAAAAAGGCGCAAAATGAGGCAAAAATGGAAATAGAAAACTTGAAGAAAAAAGCTGGAACTACAGATACAAGCATAACAAACAGAGTTCAAGAGATGGAAGATAGAATCTCTGAAGTGGAAGACTCAGTAGCTCAAATAGATATATCAGTCAAAGAAAATAGTAAAACTAAAAAAGCCATAACTCAAAATGTTCAGGGAATCTGGGACATCATGAAAAGACCTAATTTGAGAATAATAGGAATAGAAGAAGGAGAAGAATATCAGCTCAAAGGCACAGAAAATGTTTTCAATAAAATCATTGAAGAAAACTTTCCTAACCTGAAGAAGGAAATGCCTATAAAGATACAAGAAGCTTACAGAACACCAAATAGATATGATCCCAAAAAAAGTCAGTGCGCCACATTATAATCAAGACACAAAACATACAGAACAAAGAAAAAAATTTTAAGAGCTGCAAAAGAAAAGGGCCACCTCACATATAAAGGCAGACCCATCAGAATAACGCCTGACTATTCAATGGAAACGATGAAAGCTAGAAGGGCTTGGTCAGAAGTTATACAGACGCTAAAACAGCATGGATGCCAAACTAGAATACATACCCTGCAAAATTATCAATCACCATAGATGGAGTAAACAAGGTATTTCAGGACAAAATCAGACTGAAAGAATATCTATCTACCAATCCAGCACTACAGAGAGTATTAGAGGGAAAACTACAACCTAAGGACCCCAGATACATCCATGAAATCACAAACAATCAATAAGACCACAGAAGAATACTCTAGAGAAAGGAAACACAAACAAGTTACCACCAAAAATGGCAGGAAATATGAATCAATGGTCACTAATTTCC
>PVIH01015921.1:0-47629 GCA_004025045.1 Sigmodon hispidus
TGGAAATTACATGTCTGGATATTATATGTTATTGTCTTGTCTTTAAATTTTTGATTGAAAATAAAATAGTAAAAGCTATTTGACTATAAATGTCCTTAGATTAATCCAACCTACATATTTGATAAATAAGTTGAGTTTAAAATTGAACTCATTTAAAAATATATGTGTTTCAAAATATATGTAGGCTTAAGAGAGAAAAGAAAAAAAGGATAAAGTCCTTAAAAAGTATAGTAGAAAAATAATCCACATGAAGATGGAATTTACATGTCTGGATATTATATGTTATTGTCTTGTCTTTAAATTTTTGATTGAAAATAAAATAGTAAAAGCTATTTGACTATAAATGTCCTTAGATTAATCCAACCTACATATTTGATAAATAAGTTGAGTTTAAAATTGAAATAAAAAGCTATACTACTTTGGAGAAGAGGATTTCTTTTCATTTCCACAGAAAATGAGAGGCTATGGATTTATTCCTGGTTTAAAATAATAAAGTTTGATCAAAGAAGACTCCATAAAAAGTCTCCAATGGAAATGCATGGCCCAGATAATTCAGTATTTCAGAGCACCTCTGCTGAAGTTTCCTCTGAGCTCTGCATCCAAAACTACTTCAAGGAGACTGGCTAACATTATTCAGCCTTAGAGACTACTCTACTAAGGACTTGTCTATAATCTTATATTTTTCTTTATGTCCCCATGGGATTAACAGCATGCCTATTCAGCAAGAAGAAGCCTAGAGAACTACGCCTGTGTTCCTGCAAAGTGGATTATGAATGTTTGTATTTGTTTACAGAGTTAGTTATAAGTTTTTATAGATGATGGGGAAAAAAAACATTAGATTTGGGGTTCTTGTTTTAAAAAGAAAAGAAAGGATATGTAGTGAGATTATGGTATATTGTTAATATTTGTATATCCTATTGGTTTAATAAAAAGAAGATTGGCCAGAGACAGACAGGAAGTATGTCTGTCTACTTAGTACTATAGTACCAGACTAAGAAAACTTTAGGAACATCTCAAAGCAGAATACAGTCATCAGCAAAGACACCACAGAGATGACAGGAGAAGCACAGAAAAGAAGCTAAAATATTGCTCTAAGAAAAGGTACCTAGCCACATGGCTAAACAGGATAAAAATCATGAGTTCGTTTAATAATTAAGAGTTATCAAGCTATATGTTTGGGCCCTGGGCAGATCAGCATAAAATGAATGTAAACCTGTGTATGATTATTTGAGGCTAAGAGACTAAGTGGGGCTAAGAGTGAGTCCAAACTTCTGGGCTAAACCAGAAAGCTAATACAAGAATTTGTAGGAATAAAATGTGTATCTGTGATGTAAATTATATTACAATAACCATCATGAAAAAAAGGTAATTCTTTTAAACATATACTTAAAATGTCTCTCAAATGTATTCTAGAATATATATTGATTTGAAGTTTTAATCTTCACTGATACTATTTTTATTCTGGTTCTGTATAGGTTATTTTCTGATGTTTGGCTTATACTGATCTAATGAATGCAATAATATTTGTAGACATTGAAATAGAGTTGAAAAATATTTTCCATATGGATTTATGAATTTAGAATAAAATAAAATAGTCCTTTAATAAATAAGTTAATATTAAGAAAAGGCAAAACAGTTAAATAGCAAACATTCATTATATTTTATATATTTTAATGCAACATATTAACGAAATATTAAATTTTATTTCAGTTGAAAAACTTTTGATAAACAAAATTTTGTATATAAATTTATGTAAAAATAGGAATGCTATAAAAATTTAAAAGAATTACGTTGGTTAATATATATCATTGAAATGTCTTAACCTCCCACATGGGTACAATTCTGTCATTTTATTTTTTTATAAAAATGAAGATATTTTTCAAGAATGTGGTTTGAAATGACCAGTGTAAAATTGTGTATGACTTAACATTTCTACAGCATACAATTTACTATAAGGTAGATGCTTTATTTAAGAACATTTAAGGTCAAAGTAAATTCTACAATAAACCTAAATAAAATGAAGTATACAAATAAATCTCAGCAACCTTAGTTTATACTGTAAATACCAGCATCTTTGTAAGCTCTTAACTCTTTTGTAGAAGACTGATCATATAAATACCTAATATCCTTTTGCTCCAGCCTTATAACACAGTATTTCTCATTTCCACCTCTCCCTAGAATCTTCCCTTTGTAGCACTGTGGAGCTTGCCCACTTCTCTGAGTTACTCAGAAAAGCATAATATCTCTATTCCTTTATTTTCCTATCTCTTTTTCTTCCAAATACTGCACATGTATAGTGTGAATACCTTCCAGCATGCCTTTGCCTTTCTCATATATAGTTGAAGCTGCATATACAATCCTACCAATACCATACCAAATATCAATCACTATCATGCAATTTCTGCCTATCATGTGGATGCTGACAAATGGAAATTAAATAGCTTTTTTTGAACGATTTCTCTTCTAGCCATAATCACATTCTACAGTTTCATTGCCCTGTTGTTTTTTTCTCCTACTCTAATTCATCTTAATTAGGGTTTCTATTTTTGTAAAGAGACACCATGGTCAAGGCAACTCTTAAAAAGAAGAAAAATCTAATTGTGGATAACTTACAGTTTAGAGATTTAGTCTATTATCATTATGCACAGGGATACATAGTGATGGAGAAGGAGCTGAGAGCTGTACATTTTGATCTACATGCAACAGAAAGTTAACTGCATGCTACAATGTGCATAGCCTGAGCTAAGTTGACTTCAGAACTCATTCCCACAGTGTCACACTTCTGCCAAAAAGGCTATGCCTACTTCAACAAAGTGACAGACACATCCTAACATTACCACTCTCTATGCTGGGACAATTTCTTGCAAACCAACACACTGTTCTTAAGTTTTTTTAAAAAAAATCTCTGTTTAAATTCTCTTTTTTCAAAACTGACAACACAAAAAATAAAAATTTCTCTAACAAGAAGGATCACAGGGATATTCTAACATCTTAAAGAACATCATTTTAATTGTCTAAAAGCTAAAAGGAAAAGGCCAAGTCTAGCTGTAGAGCTTCTTCATTTCCCCATGATGGTTACTGTTCACCAGTCTTTGATTGAAACCTAAGTTTTAAGAATTTCAGAGTACAATTTTTTTGTCAGAAATATATCTATGCCTCAAACAATATATATTCTTGGTTGTGAACCTTTTAGAGATACCCAAGGGAGGCCCACCTTTTTCTGAACAGAAACACAGGAGTTGATGGAGAGAAGAAGAAAGGGGAGGTACGAAGAGGGAATTTGAAGAGAGGAGAAGAAGGAAAGTGTGGTCAGGATGTAAATTAAATTCATAAATTTAAATACTAAAATATATAAGTAAATTAAGAAAAAGAAACAATGTATATTGTAGCCAATACTTAAAGATGTTAGTTAACTTTGGTAAATTCTATTTCTCCATAACTTTTTGTCTGTAGGTATTTTTAGAATGTCTTAAATTAGTGATCTCACTTTTGTTGTAGGCTTTCAAATAGAGTTTCACCTTGAAGATGGAAAATTTGGGTTGTCTTCACTTTGAGGAATACGTCTTTTGGTGATTAGTGAGCATCCCTTAGGGACTTGATTGTGGGAAGTGATGGTAACCACCAAATTGATCCAAAGTAGTGGTTTTCTGTGTTGTATGTCACAAACTGGAAGGATGAAAGACCCCAGCAGAGAAGATTCATACAAACATTTATATAAATTCATAATTGAAAGCTCAAGAAAGAAATATGACAGAGCTCTATTGTAACAGGAGTGGATCACTAGAAATAGGATGGGATACTTCTGAAAAGATTATCTAAGGACTATTAATAAGAATTATGTCAGGAACTGGGATGAAATGCTTGGTAGGAATAAGCTGGATTTTCTATTGGGCTGCAGCATTAGGTTCCTACTTTCAGCTTCAGTCCAGCCTTCACATACAGTTTCTGATCTAGAATAAGAGACATCAAGAAACCATCTATCAACCCAAATCCCTGATGTCCAGAAAAGACAAGTCACAGACTGTTGCTTTGGCATGCTTCCCTTATCAATCCTCTTTCAACCTTCTAGTTCTTGGGTTATGGAAATCCATAACCCTGATCATATCTCATTCAAAGGATACATTTTTCTTAGCTGGTCTTACCTGATCTTAAATCCTGGGTTGTCATTTGCAAGTGCCAAGTAACTGGTCCCAGAAAACATCACTATTGATAATTTGTAAACAGCTAAGTTATAAAAATGAGATATTTCTTAAATTAGGCTTACTTGCAGTCTACCACAATAAATTATGTGTGTTCTGTGAGTAATATGTGGTTAGGGCTTTTCTAGAAGTCATAATTTTGTGGAAGGCTAACTGATGTCAGTTACAGAGCTTCACAAACAACAAAAGCAAATACTGAAAAAAACAATTCGATAACGAAATATCCCTTTCTCAATGTACTTTTTAAGTGACAAGTGTCTAATCCTTTTTTATTATTGGGTGCACGGTGCTAAGCATACTGAATTTTATCCTTGATTAAAAAGAATATCCATGATTCAGTTAGGAACACATAGACACGAGCTGGGGAAAGTTAATGCTATCACTAATTCTTATTTCAAAGACAAGTAAGTAAAGTGGTCTTTTAAACTTTGCATCTTAGAGAAGTTATATATTACAACAGAGTTGTAAGTACATATATATAAAGCAACCAATAACATTTACTAATTACAAGGAACCACACAAGATTTCACCCACTAGTTCTGCTTGAACTTCTCAATCACAGTTTAGAATCTTTTTGTCATTAAGACAATAGATCCACAATACTGGTAAAAATAAGTCTTTAAATAATTAAATAATAGTGTTAATGAATATAAAGAGACTCATTTTTTGAAGTAAAAGTAAACATCAAATATAAATAACAAAATGGTTTTTTTCTTATCAAAATAAGTAGATGTGGACCTTGTAAAATGCAAGTTTGTCCATGTGACTGATTTTCTTTTTCTATCTTGTCACTTATATACTAATGATAAAGAGAGAAAGAAAAAATTTCCTTGGTTACTCTATACATTGACAGTCAATATACAAAACATACTGTAAAAACCAGTACAAATGTCAAGCTTGGAGCAGTGTCAGGTAGATGTCTTTGGTTCTACATATTCTAAGTCAGCAGGCTGCATAGAGAACCACAACATTTTTTTAAATTTATCTATATCTTTGAGATTTGAATGGGTATAATGTCCTATTCTGAGTGTCTTTTAAATTATACACAATACATCTCTACTCAGGTATCTTTAACCTCTGGGTACTCCCTTGACATCTTTTATTATTATTATTATTATTATTATTATTATTATTATTATGATGATGATGATGATGATGATGATTATACTGAGATTTAGAAGTACAGTGTGAAGGTGATCATGCTGCCATATCATTCTGTACCTCCAGTAAAGACAGTAATCTGTGAAAGCAAGTGTTACCTTTCAATATACAAAGCTCTACTTTGGTATGTGAATATTTTTCTAATGTTCTCATGTTTCAAAATGTCAAATTTTTCCTGAAAATACAATATTGTCACTGAATTAATCAATATTTAAAGCAGCTATTATCTAACTCTTCCTCATTTGCTTTGCACAGAACATACCTATATTGGTAGAATTCTGTAAAATGTGTTACCCATAACTAAGACTGCTCAGCATTTGATGTTTTCATATTCATATGGTATTTAGGGTTAGCTTATAACATAAAGTATGTACAACATAGGCATTTTGTAACAGATGGTTTTGTACTGCATGCTCTTTGTGAAATTGAAAGAAAATCCCAATTCAGTGATGAAGAAGCCAATAGAATAAAATTACTAGCCATTGATTATGCATTCACACACATGTTCAGTTAGACAGGCTGATAAAAGTAATTATAGCATGTAGTATTTCAAAAAATGCAAAATAATATGAAAAGTAGGATGTGTGAGAAACAGCACTCTCTCATCTGAAATAATAAATTCAAGAGATCAATAAAAATGAGATTTTTTTTTTGCCATCCTTCATAATTTGACGTCAGCCTAGACAAAGGCAAAATGCTAGTAGTATAGGTATGATTGTATCCCTACATGAATTTATGGACAGCACATGTGTTACTGTTGCCAAATGAGATCAGAAGAGTGATCAGAGCACCTAAAATGAGGATGCTGGGAACTAAACCCAGGTCCTCTACAAGCACAATACCTGCTCTTAACCACTGAACCATCCTATGCAGTTGTATTACATATACATATTATTATTATTGTACACATGTAAACAACAAACTTTATATTCTTGATCCTAAACAAAAATATTTTCTCTTCCCCATAGGCAAGGTAATTCAGAGAGGTACAATGTACACTATTTACCATGTGTCTAGCCTAGCCTCTAATATCAAATCTTCATTCTCGTGGAGTGGATATCCCCTACAGTTTCCTGATTATTTATTGGACTCAGTCATATATCAGACCGTTTGTAACTTTTCAAACTTAAGGCAAACTAAGAGCCTTTAAGCAAGTAGGCACCAGCTGCTAGTAGGAAAGTCAGGAGACACAAGCCTCTGCTTAACTATCATTCTTTGATGAATTCTAAACACAATTCATTAAAAAACATGGATGATAAATATTTATTTATTATCATTCATTACTTAGTTATTTTTCAGAACTCTGGATGAAGATTAAAATATATCTATCACTCTCTTAGAAAACATCATAAAATTTACTAAACACTGAGGAACCAGAGAAGCAAAAAGATAGTACAGACATAATATTTTCTGGTATTAAACAAATCATAATAGAAAAAGTTGGTATCTAATATCACAATGTCTTTGTTTCTCTGTCTAAAATATTAAAAAGAACCCTCCTGGTTCAAAACCACAAATATAAATATAGAACCTTTCCTGTCGTTCAACAGATGCTCAAATGCTTCAAGAAAACAACAAATTTTCTCAATAGAACCTCTAAATTGGCAAAGCCTGTTGATGGCTCTGAGCCTCTAAAACATGAAATCAGTCACAAATAACAGTAGCCAACTCTCCAGAAGAAATCCAGAAGGCTCAAAGATGTGTCCCCTCAAATTCAAAATGCAAAGGCACCAACATGGAGAAATCTACCAAAGATAAGATTTTTTGAGAGCCTAGCACAAAAACCAAACACTGATTTACTCTCTAATGTTAAAGGCAGCTAATGCCAGGTGAAGTATGAAGATAGTGGAGTCAAAATCATTACAATGTATTGATTGCAACAGTTGCATGAGGATAGTAGGTTTTCTCCATCAGGTTCAAGTGATGCAAATGGCTGACATACAATATATGATTTCTTCTGTATCTGGCTTGTCAAAATTATTACACTTTTTCAGCATGAGATTCTTGGGATAAAATCCAGTGTCTTGGGAATCATGGTTTCAATAGCCTGATATTGAAACAGAATGATGCATTCTTTCTGTAAATTGTCTTAATTCCTGGCAAGATGATTATCAGATCAAGGTAGTACAACAAAGTTCAGTAAAAGTTCATAATATGAATATTTGATTTACAAGCTATTGATACCATTGAATTGCTACATAGTATATCACATTATCTATTAATAAAGTCTTGATATCCTGGAGAACTATGGAACCATCTGGCTTTACCTGTTTAAGTTGTTGATGTTATCCTATAGGTTTCCATTTAAAGTAAGGAAGATGTATATGAATTTAGGACACTTTTTTGAGAATGACATGAGTCAGATGTGATGTTTTAAAAAATACCTGAAATAAGTGCCTTTTAATGTAAAATGTTTTAATTCTTACTGAAAAAGAAGGTACTTTATAACTTGACGCAGAATGATAATTTTGTGAATCGAGGTTATTAGCCTTCCTTGTGTAAAGCATGAATAAAAAGACTAACAGTTTATCTAGGAATAACATCTGTGGGCTTCCAGATCTGATATATAGCTCCTGACTCAGTGAGTTACTTATGTTGGATCCAAGAAGTTAATGTGATTTAATTCTTTTCTAATGTTATTATTTTTCTATAAATGAAATTAAGTATTTAATTGCTAGAAAGGTTTAGAAAAGAGATTTGAAAAATTTTAAGCAAGCTTTCAAAGCTATTTTAATTAATTATTTTTAATATGAAAAGTTTCTTTAAATTTAATAGCTGCCAAGAGAACTGTCCCGTTGCCATGAAGAAACAGCAGGACCAAGACATCTTAAAACAGGAAGCATTTAATTGGAGAGTTGTTTAAAGTTTCAGAAGTTTTCTCTGTGATTACATGGTGGATTCTATAGCAACAAGCAGGCAGGTATGAGAATAGCACCTGAGAACTTACAGCCTGTAGAGTCAGGATCCAATTGAAGGTGCTAAAAATGTATCCCATTCTTTGCCCAGCTCTCCCAACTAACATAAAAATTAAGAATCTACTGTGACAATTAACTGTGCCCTGTGTCATTTGTCATTTGCTCGGTATTTAAAACGTCACTGAGATACTATCTGCTGTAGTTCACAAACGTAAAACAGCATTTCAGAATCTGAAGTTTGAGTTACATTGTAAGCCCCATTTAAGAAAAATACACACAAGAATGTTTTCATTGAGAAAGTTCATATATCACTGTATGTGTTGTATTCAATGTATATGCATGTGGACATGTCTGTGAATGCCAATGTTCAAGTCTCAATAATTTGTTTTCACCAATAAAAGATACATATTAGATACACACATATACATTATAAAATACTTCCCAAAAGAGGGATTAAATTGGCTGACTGAAATAAAAATCCAGAAATACATTTACCTGATTGTGGCTCATCTATATGGATATTATTCTTTTATAGAATCAGTTATTCTTTCATTCATTCTATATTTTCATGATATTATAAAATGACAAGTGTTAATGTTACATTAAGCAAAGAAAATTGAGAAAGGTAAGTTTTGTATAACCAGCATTTATAGTAATTCATGTGAAGTTTAATGTAAATGTGAAGTGTGTCAAGAAACAGTTCCATTAATTTGGCTATTTTAAAATTAGTTATGTCTCACACAATTTCATATTAAATTAGATTTTCTTCTTAAACTGTGGATTCTTTCTTTATATAACAAAAAGTAAAACAAAAAAATATTTGTTTTAGGGGTAATCATGACATTTATATTATAATTATTTTTAAATAGATATTATCTCTTATCCATGCATACACAAATAAGTAAGAAAAACACTTAATATTATGTTTTGTGTGCACTCTTAATCTTATCATTGGTGTTGGATTATCAGGGAAAAAGTGGTTATTGAAACTTGATAGTCACTATTGATTGTTGACTTCTCAGCATCATTTAGCAGAGATGAAGATATAAGATGTTACAATTCAAGTTGTTATATAGCACCCTCATTTAGGTATATGGGATGGTAACTATTACATTTAATATGGAGTAAATGATGTCACTGAATGTGTAAGTGCTAAGGGCACAGTTGGCTGAATATTGTTTATTGACCTGACCAATCTGAACAATTCTAGAATAAATCCTGTTGCCAGAAGTTTGCTAAAGAAAATTAGCAATGACAGTCTCTGTGACCTTCCAATATTAGAAACAAAGTTATATTGCATTGGATTTTCAAAAATGCCACAAAACACCAGTTTTACTGAGCATGTAAATGTCTGTGACATGCATATAGCAGACACTACATGATTTAAAATAAAATCACTATAGGTAGAAGGAAATACCTAGCAGGTTTGGTGTGATGTCTGCCTAGGCTGAAAAAAATTTGCATTACTATAGCAAGCATCAACATTTACATCTACTTTACATATTTGTCTTTTAAAAATAATAAAAAATATGTTGAAAAACATGATTTCTACACAAAATTCAACTTTAAGTAGTTTGACCTCAGCTCACAAAATGGCATGCCATGCTCTTTCAAAAAATATTTCAGTTTTTCAAATGTTAGAAAATTACTAACATTATTATCTCTAAGGTGACCAATAATTGCATTACATTTCTATGTTTACATATTTGTTGACCTTCAAATTATATGAGCCTTTTAAATGGGAATTTCTATTCCCTGTTCTCGAACAACTCTGACCTCTCTTGTTGCCTTCACATGCTCTAGGCTCCCCAGGGGCTGCATTCACAAATTTAATTTTCACTGACATGTTCTTTTCAAAGAGAATCAAAAGTAACCTTTAAAACACAGTAGCAAGAATCCTGGACTATGTTATCTTAAGTGTCTTACCTAAAACAAAAATAAACAATATACCTATAATTACTTATTTTTAATAAAATAATAAACAAAATAGTTATAATACAGGGTTTTGATTACCATTCTATTTTCTAATAAAATTCAAATCATAATGTAATTTTAAATGTGTATAAAGTGAATTTCAACTAGCTATGCAAGAGTCATGTTTACTAAGATAGAAAGACCTAAGGTAAAAATGAATATTAACTACACAACTACATAAAAATATTGATGATGTGAATGTCTAATATTTTTGAGCATTCTGGAGTTTAATTACAGTCAGATTTATTTTCTCCATAATATGGTATTTTGAAAATCTAGAAATATAGTCACTTATAATTTGTATTTATTTCGTATGTTATTTAAAGTGTGTGTGTGGAGGGGTTATGTCATAATGTGTTTCTTGGGAATTGACAGGAAAGACCATTATCCTCTGAACCATGTTATTTCTTTTTTTTTTTTAATTTAAAAACTATCAGTTAGATGAAATGATTTGAAAAATAAGAGTAAAGAGTATAATAAGTGAAATACTTGAAGCATAAAAACAATCTAAAATTTTTATATCCATGCATTCATGACATTTTTGTTTCAGTCTGTTTTATGTTTATATGATAAAATATTATGAATAGCAATGAGTTTGTAAGAGACAAATTCACCTCACCTGATAGGTTACAGACAATCATCAAGAAAAGACAAAACAGAAAATTAGTGGAAGAATCTGAAGTAGACAGCACCAAGTCAAAGTGGAACTCTGCCTACTGTTTTGCTCAGCTACTTTACTATACAACTCAGGACCAGATGTGCAAGGGTGACACTATCTACAATATGCTAGGTCCTCCTCTGTAAATGATCAGTCAAGATAATGCCCCACAGACACAACAGGCCAATTTGATGGAGATGGTTCTTCAATTTGGATTCTCTCTACCCCAATATGGTTAATGCTCAGATTAGTCAAGTTTAGAGTGTGAACATAGAAAGATGCATTTCAGAAATAATGAATATAATTTAGTGAATTTTGCTTGGAAAATACTTTTTAAACTTAGACCTCACTGAGATAATAGGGAAGTGGTCATTGATCTTAGCATTTGGGGCATGGTGGCAAGTGGAAAAGAATCATGACTAGCAATCATTTATGCCATGTCACTCTGAATTCTGAAGAAATTAGTAAAATTTAAATACTTTGCATAATATAGTTAATTTTTGATTTGTATTCAAAATTAAATATAAAATTTCTTAGAGAAAAATATAGATTCTGTAGCACTTTCTTGCTGAAAGTTATATTTTGTCCAGCAGACCCTTGCCTGTTACCCACTTTCTCTTTGGACGGAAAGATTAGATAAATGTATCAATTTTATACCTAAAGCATCATTCCAAATTCAAGCCTTTACCCCAAACTATTTTGGGCTAGAAAAATAGAATTCCTTCAAGAAATAGAAAATATATTATCAAGAGACTGCATGAAATATGGAAACAACTTCATTTCTTCCCCTTCCTACATGCACAGAAAGATCACGTGAGTGCCAGGCAAGTACAATCACACTCTAACAATATCCCCAGTGAGTAGATTTATTGAATGCAACTATTCAACTTCACTCATGGAATTACAACAAAGATTTCTTTATGCTTTTTCAGTTTCTTTTTAACATAATCCAATGCACATATAAGTGTTGAAAACTCAGATTCTTAGAATGTAAATACATACCTAGATCAAGACTGAAAATTTCAGGCATCTAAATTGTGTGCCTTTAGGGCCATGATCAGATGATGGGTAGTAAGAAAAATCATTTTGCTAGTTGTATATCTGAAGAAATGTATTTTACTTATGGTATGTCAAAACATGCAGTGAAGCTGTTATGTAGAAAGAAGGAATCTATGCACTTACTAAACCTTAGAAACAAGCTATACAACACCACTGAGTATTAGCTATCATTAGCATTTTTACTGAGTTACTCAAGGAAATTAAGTGAGGTAAAAGAAGGATATTTTTTTTTTAAAAAAAAAGAAAATTGAAATAAAGTCAAGGAGTTTGAGAAGATACTAGTTTCTCCTGGGAAGCAGTAAAAAGATACAGAACTGGAGAAAACTTGATGATGAACTCCCAACAACACTGCTAAGTCAAACAAATGCCTTCCTCTAGAGATAAGCATCATGTTGGGCAGCACTGATGTGCCTTTGTCATGCATGATTTTCATGTGATGTTTACATTCACACTGGGTGTGTTATATTACTAAGCACCCTCTAAAATAGCTCAGAAAACTAAAATAAAGTAAACTTGTATAAATAAAATCCTTTGAGGGAGAGACATTTCAGGTACGCACTATTCATAACGGACATTAATTATGCATTAATCTCTAGGAAACTGTTTTAGTGAAATATAATGTCATTGTTCATCTGTGATTGTGTAACCCAATGTCTGAGGCTCGTTCCTTCATTAAAAACAGATATGCTTTGACTTGTTATTTAAAAATGGGAAGTCTCAGATCAGTGGCCTAAATTTGTGCCAAATCTCTGTTTGCTGCACCATAGCAAAATACAAAACTGGGCTGGTGTGTGTGCGAAGGGGGAAAAGCAAAGCAAGTAGGGCTGGTGTCTTTCTTATATTATGTTGCCACTTTCATAATTAATTATGTTAGTTAATATTTGGCAGGAGGGACTCTTGCAGACTTCCATGTTGTTTGGGGTATTTTGACCAAGTAGACCTGAGTAGACACATGGGAAAAGCAATCTAAGTGTGGACTTATTGGAATTGACAAGGGAAGTGTAAGTATGTTGCACAATTGTTGGCTTGAACAGCATGTTGCCCAAGCACTTAGTTTTTCAGCTCTCAGGATTTTTGGTTACACAGGGAAGGGATGAGATTTCTGATGGGTGAATCTTTATTTGGCTCTCAGAGGTGATTGATTTTTGTTGTTTTTTGGAAGGTTTGCACAGTCCTTGGGGTAGTCTAGGACTGACCAAGGAATAAGTTTCTTTTTTTAATCTGGTTACTGTGTTACAGAGTTAATTTCCCAGTGTCCCAGTCATGTGTGTTTGACCCTCCCTTGCTGCCTCACTATGCCTTTGCCTTCACAGCATACTTGCTCATTAATCCCTGTCTCCCCAAACTGCTTGGATGGGAATTAAATTTCCAGTGCAGGCTTTTTGACAGACAATTCAAACTGTAAGCTAGAGTGACTTTCTTGGTCTTTATTTGTGTTGCCAGTTCTAAAAATATAGTGTCAAGACCCATAGGGAAGAGCTTAGAGAGACTTTTATATTTTTTTATATTCTTTGTTTGCTAAGGCATTGATAAGGTTTGCAACCCTATATTGAGGTCTAACAAGCTACACCTGAATTTCAACATGTTATCAGGCAATTTTTAACTCAAGAACTTAAAAATTAATTTTCTGTAAGATAGCTAATACTGAGATGGAAGTTTGAGCTAGAATTTTTTTTTTAATTTTTACTTAGGAAAATCTTTTCAATAGTTTTTCTAAGCCATTATATTTTTCCTCAGAAATGTAGCAATATAATTCTTATTTATTTTCTTTTTAAGTACATTTATTGACCAAGAGTTGTACAAAGCTAACACAAACACATGAAAACAATACTACTTGTGACGTATCCAAATATGAGATTATAAACAGGCTGTTGAAATATTGCTCAATACAGGGGGTGAAGTGGAGTGGAAAGTTTGACCTTCTGTGTTCAGTCTATACTTATATAAGATCTGCCTTGGTGATTATACATTAAACTACTTCTTTAGTCTTTTGATTACCATCTACATTATTTATATTTAACACCATAGCATAGAAAACACCTGTACATAATAGTGTAAGACCAAAAAAATGTGAGAAAAAATTCTTAAATTTTAAAGATGATATATATACAGCATGAATGTCAGTCTTTGTTGAAAGTTAATTGTATGAATGAAAAGTGTTATTATTATAAACATGTTATATTATTACTTAAAGTTGATGATCTGCAACAGAGTAATCAAATCCCAGGGGACAATATCAACATAATTTGGAACAAACAAATCACCCTCCATAGAACTTCACAGTCTTTATGCTTCACTTCTCAGAGTGTTTACCAGGGTTTTCTGAGTGTTTATTTTAACATTTCAAATGTTATTGGAATGTGCTTTCAGTGGTTCCTGGTTCAAAATAGAATAGAATGGATGCACAGGTCTACCTTTACTAAAGGTAGAAGTTTTTTTGAGGAAGCCTAATCATGTCATGACTAAATGACATAATGATGACAGTGGAAATAACATCACTGTAAAGTGCTCAAGCTGAAAGAATGATCTGATTTTGGATAACATAGAATGAAGAACCCAAGAGGCAGCATCTTAATATTTTTAGGTTTACGACATGATCATCTCTGTAATGCTTCCACATTCAATAAATATCTAGAAGAGATGGCAGAAATAGATTTATTTTTTTAATGTGTAAGAAAAAGAAAACAACAAAAAACAAGCAACAACAACAATAAAGACAGCATAAAGACAGGCTGTAGATGTGTTATTAATGTAATACACATACACACACACACACACACACACACACACACACAGAATTCTTTCCTATGGTTTCTTTTTTGGACTAGATGTGACCATGGATCTGTTCTATCAGAGCAATGGTGCAGTGATTTTGTATACTAGAGGCCCTGTTTGCTAAGATTGGCCTATTAACTTTATTGTATGGGCGTTTTACTTTTGAGTGCTGTTGCTGACTGTATAATGAGCATGGCATTTCCTAGTGGAACAGCTTCCTCTGAATCAAACAAACAAAGCCAGCAAATTAATTGATTAATTGAGGTGGACATGAAAGGAATCTTTTTTAGGGTATGTTGGTAGCCTTTCTGTCAGGTAAAAAGAGACTATTTTTTTATATATCCCCAGGGCAAGAATTACAACATTTATGTATGTACATATACTATGTTTATATGCACATTACACACACACATATATATAATACAGACACATGCACAAAATAATTAGAAGTTTAATGGAACATTAAATATATTTAATAGTAGAAAGTATCAAAACTGAATTTATTACCAGATTTTTTTTAATTTCATAATTTTATAACTATTTCTTAGTTTTGTAGTCAGTGGTATAATATTTTAGGCCTGAGCTTTTTATTTTGTAAATATAAAATTATTTCCCTTGAATCCTTTCCTCTCTAAATAAAATAAATATTATAATTTTGTATGAAGAATTTTAACATAACAGCTGAATTAAAGAAAAGTATTCACTGAAATTTAATCCCAATGTATATTTCAAAAGACCTATTTTTCTTCATTATAATACATATAGCAATTTTGGGGGCAGAATTATTTTAAATGAAAATGCAAGAAAAAAATATGCCAGTGGATGGAATGCAATAGGCAGGACTCCCGGAACAGTAAAGCATGTAGTCATTTCTTCTTTCTGTTTCCCTTCAGAGGGCATTTCTTATGAAGAGGACTCTATTACAGGAGAGATGGCAGTTTCAGGTAACATGGTTTAGTTGGAAAGGAGATGGTATTTACCTAGTGTCTATAACAAACTTCCCTCTGTTGAGACTGTCTACTATCAACACCTCTGAAATGCTGACCTCTCTGCCAAATACATAGTCTAACAGTGAGTTCATTATGCTTCACTCCTCTTGTGAGGGAAGGCCCTGTGATTCCATACAATAAATATTCCAGGTAAGACAACAGTCTCTATTTCCATAGAGTTTCTGAAATCATTGTGATATCACTTCCATTGTTGAAATCAGTATTTTCTCTTTTCCTAAAGCTTTTAATGTGAAGGATAGAAAAATCTGGCAACAGCTCTGTTATAATGGAATTCACTGATTATGACACATTCTTCAGTCAGATTCTTGTCAATCACATTTCAAATTTAGTGTCATGTTATCTAATTATTCTATATATATTTAACTTTGTCTATAAACAAAGTCAAGGCTGTAAGAGATTATCAGCTAGCATTACCTGTGTGTGTCCTCCTGGCTCTTTTCCTTTCCTACTTTACTGGCAACACTCCCATCAAGGTTAGAATCTAATAGACACCTTCCTGTCTTCTAGATATGTTTGATTCAATGAGTCTCTTGCACTGAAATATGCTTTCCTATTTTATATGCAATTCAGCTATCATTTACCTGTTTCTCCGTGATCTGGCTCAACGAGCCAAGATGATAAAAATCTTACGTGGAAGCTAGAAATATACCTCCTTTCTGGTTAAAGGTTTTCTTTATCCTGATTAGCATAATAATGAAATGATGCCTCCCAGGTTCCATTTCAAGATTCTACAATCTCCTCCAGATTTGCTCCTCTTCCTACTTAAAGCTGAATTTCTCTGCTTCACTGGAGGTGGCTTCTTCTTCTGTGTTGTTCTCACTGCACATAGATGTATGTCTCTCTCTGGGACTCTTAAGTTGGAACACAGGGAACCAACACCATTGTTGGCTAGATCCTACTTTTATCATGATTTTAACTTATGTTTGTTCCTTCATAATCATGAAGAATCCTGAGAGGACTTAAATTCAATAGCTAGAGAGTAGATTAAAATAATGATGACCTGGGAGGTGATTATTGAATTGACAACTTCTGCTTCAGGCTAAACCAAGGAAAATTGTTCTTCATTATTTCCTAGTATATGGAAGTTCAGACCATTTGCTATTGTTTCAAAAACAACTAACCTAGAAGCAGTAAGAACTTCTGATGTAGAAAGCTACTCAGCAACAGACTCTAGTTTGTTTTGTTGGGTCCTTTGTAGACAAGTGTTGCCTGTGAACTGTTGTCTTCTACTTCCAACAAGGGCTTTATAAATTCTGGTTCTTTCAATTTTACAGGCATGCTCCATCTGCTATTGCATCATGATTCTTATTGTGAAGTTTGTTCCATGGTGAATCTCCTGCTCTTGTTTAGCTTCATCTGTACTAGTTTAAGAATGCCTATTTTTAACTGCATGTATGCAGAGCTGTAAATATCAGAACTTTAGTAGCATTTTATGAAATACTTGTCTTCCTTAGGTTTTCAGACCTTTTCAGTACAGGTGTTAAGGTTTGTTTGCTCTGTGGGGTTTTATTCTTTAGTTGTTTCATGAGCTTTCAGTGACTCTTTATTATTGTTTTTAGAACATTCAAATAGAATTTTTTGTAGCGGGAAATCAGAAGCTACGCATCGGAAGTAAAGCCCCCGGATGAGAGAAGGTGGAAGAGGAAGCCTGGCTCTCACTCGGTTCATGGACCTGTGGCGTGGTTAGGAAGGACCCCTAGGTGATGCTTCCACACCTTTTTTTCCCCCTGAACATAACCTGTCTCTGTGATTTTTAGATAATAAATATTACTTATTATATATGTCATGGCGGGTTATTTACTGTAATATCTGCCCGCCCAACATGGTGGGGTTTCCACGGAACCCAGCCAGGTTCCCCAGCTGCAGAGTGAGCGGCTAATTTGGATTTGAGACTTGCTCCCAGCCACCATGCAGGTTTCCTGGCAGAGCCAGTGAGAGCAGCAAGTGAGTGGGAATCTGAGAGACAGGGTTGAGCTAGTTGCGCTAGCGCACACCAGTAGGATTTGTTGAAGGAAATAAAGGCTGCCCAGGGAATCCCTTCGGGCACCTAAGCTGCGGCTGCTGATCACAAATGCGACACCTGATGACTGTAAGTCCTCATTACATCTGAGTAAGGTAATATTTTGTTTTCTTCTGTAATGTCTGATCAAATAAATATTCAGAATTTTACCCACTTTTTCACAATGGTGATAGAGGATTATTTTCAGGATTATGCATTTGGAGGCTATATCAACCCAGGAGTCCTTTTGCTTTTTTGTGTGATAATATATTTTATGCTTACCTATTTATAGGATCCCAGCATAGAGATGAACACATTCCCCATAGGGGGTGTGAGGCTAAGATGTGCGACAAGGATGAACATATTAAGACAATTAAGAAGCTCGTTGCCTCCACAGAGGAGAGGTCTATGTTGGTTAGAGAGGAATACAGAGCTTATATTAATGAAAAATTTAGGAATCTAGATCAGAAAGTACTCGAAGTGTAGATGTGGGGAATGAGAGAATTTTCCACTCTATGAAATTGTTGGAGAGGTCATTTATAGAGGACTTCAAAACACTGGAAAAGACCATTACCACTAGGTTACAAGATCATGAGGGTCGTATGGAGATTTGAAAAAAGTATTTTGAGGCAACATCTGCTCAAGACAACCCAAAGACCCCTCTTAAAAGATGCTACTGTAGGGAAGGTGCTCTACCTAGAGTGGTTATGATGAGGGGACTACCTCGCACTCCTCCAACTCTATTCCCAGTTGTGGCAGAGACCAAAAAAACCACAATCACGTGGAATGGCTTCAGACAACATGGGATATAATTATGAACCTATCCTCATGAAGGATCTAAAAACAATAAAGGAAGCTATAGTGACATATGGTGTACAATCATCTTTTGTGAAGCAATCCATAAATTCATGTTCAGCACAGAATGGGGTAATTCCTGATTACTGGAAGAATTTGGCCACCGCAGTGTTGAACAAAAGTCAAAGCTTGGAGTGGAGGAATTGGTTTAGGGAAGAGGCTAAAGACTTGGAATCTCAAGATCAAACTGGGAATGTTACCATCTCCAAGGACAAAAATCCTTGGGGAAGGCCAGTTTGCTGATGTATCAATTCAGGCTACTTATGATGACCATGCTCTGTTGCTGTGCCATACTGCTGTCTTAAATGCTTGGGAAAAGCTTTTAGACTCAGGACAGAGAATAGAGTAATACACTCTGATTAAACATGGTCTGAAGGAGCCTTATACAGACTTTTTACAGAAGTTTATTCAGGTTGTAAATAGAGCAGTGTCAGATTCAGAAGTTCGTAAACAATTGATACTCTCTTTGGCCTTTGATAATGCTAATATGACATGTAAGAAATTTATCATGCCATTAAAGATCATAGGTGCATCCATAGAAGAATGGATTCAGCTTGCAATTAATGTTGAATATCTACACTCTGATGAAGAGAATTGGGTAGGACAAACCATTGCTAATGTTAAGGTAAGAAATCAAAGCATTATTTGTTTCAATTGTGGTAAGCCAGGCCACATAAAGAGGAATTGTAGACAAGGCATACATGGGAATTTCCCAATCCCAGGAGTGACTTATACAGAAGGCCACTACCTCCTGCACTATGTAGGAGATGTAACAAAGGCAGACATTGGACAAATGAGTGTAGATCTATAAGGGACAAAGATGGCAAGCTTTTAACATCGGGAAACATAACTCAGGGCTTCCCCCAGGAAGCCCCCAAGAGTCAGACCTCCAAGCCAAAAAAAGTTCAGTCATATCCAGTAACAATGGAAGAGCAGCTTTCTCAGGATGAATAACAAATCCCAAGCCTGAAACAGTAGACTACGTAGTCATAGACAATAGATTGCCCTTACAGGAGAAGTTGACAGTATCCAGTAAACCAATAAAACATATTTTTGGCAGACCTCCATAAATGAACAAAGACCAAAGATGACAATAAGAAGAGACAATAATTTTATGTAAGGCTTAGTCGACACAGGAGCTGATGTTTCGATCATAACTCCACAGGCATGGCACCCAAGATGGACTCTGAAGGAGGCAGATGTTCAATTTTTAGGTATTGAGACATTGTCTCAGGTAAAACAGAGTGTGAGATGGCTCAAATGCATAGGCCCAGAAGGACAGAGAGGAAGATTGAAGCCATACATGGCCAACATAGCGGTTAACTTATGGAGTCCTGACCTACTACAACAATGGAACACTCAAATTAAGATCCCTCCAGGCTTAAATATCAACCAAAGGCCCAACCATGGCCTTGAAAGCAATACCTCAAGAGACTATGTAAAACAGCTACAGGCACCCCAAAGACACTCACAGCCCTGCCTTTTAAATGGTTGACAGACAAACCTATTTGGGTCCAAAAATGGTCATTAACAGAGGAGAAATTGCTAGCCCTAGAATAATTGGTACAGGAGCAGTTACAAGCTCACCATATTGAAGAATCAACCAGCCCATGGAATTCCCTCGTATTTGTGGTCAAGAAGAAATCTGGGAAGTGGAGAATGGTGACAGATTTAAGAGCAATTAATAAGGCAATTAAGCCCATGGGCACCTTACAGTCTGGTATACCTTTACCTTCTTTGCTACATAAAGGATGGCCTATTATAGTTATTGATCTGAAGGACTGTTTTTTTGCCTTACCTCTACAAGAACAAGATAAAGAGAAGTTTGCTTTCACTGTACCTACTCTCAATAATGCATACCCTGTAAAAAGGTACCAATGGAGTGTCCTTCTGCAAGGGATGATGAATAGACCAACCCTATGCCAATATTTTGTCTGACAGCCATTAGAAGTGATACACAAACAAGTCCCACAATCTATTATTTACCATTATATGGATGATATATTGTTAGAGGACCCAGACATAAACACCTTAAAAAGACTATTTGAAGAAATGAAGAAGGTGTTGTCTGATTGGGGACTTCACATTGCCCCTGAAAAGATACAAAGAGGGGATTCTATCAATTATTTGGGATATAAAATAGGCTTGCAAACAGTTAGACCTCAGAAGGTACAACTTAAGAGGGACAGATTGAGGATACTTAATGATTTTTAGAAGTTATTCGGGCATATTGCCCACATACGACAAGTTATTGGTATTAAAAACTATGAACTGGTTCATTTGTTCAAAACGTTAGAGGGAAATAAGGATCTGAACAGTCCCAGGGGATTCTCTGCTGAAGTTGAGAAAGAATTAGCATTGGTGGAAAAGAGATTACAAGAAGCACATGTTAACCATATAGACCTAGACCTTGACTGCATCCTGGTTATTTTGCCTTCTGAATATTTCCCTACAGGAGTCATAATGCAAAGAGAAAATATTACATCAGAATGGATATTTCTGGCACATAGATCAAGTAAAAAACTGAAATCATACATTGAAAAGATTTCAGATTTTATCTTCAAAGGAAAATTCAGGCTTCAACAGTTGACTGAAAAAGATCCAACAGAAATTGTTGTACCTTTGACCAATGAGGAAATTGATCAATTAAGGGCAGACAATGAACCTTGGCAAAACACCTGTAGTGGTTTTCTGGGGGAGATTAATAATAAATATCCCTGAGGCAAAAGGATTCAGTTTATTTAAAAAAAAAACAAAAAAAAAACAAAAAAAACTAATTGGATTTTCCCCCATGAGGTACAGGATAAACCTATTTCTGAAGCTCCTACATTTTTTACTGATGCAAATAAATCAGGAAGGGCTGGTTATAAATCACAAAACTTCAGTAAGTTGACACAGAGTCCTTATGATTCCATTCAGAAGGCAGAACTGTATGCCATTATTATGGTGTTATTGGATTTTACTGACCTCTTAACCTGATAACTGACTCTGATTATGCAAAAGGAGTTGTATTTCATATTGAAACTGCTGACTTCATTCCTGATGATACAGAATTAACCTTTTTGTTTGTACAGCTACAGGATATAATCAGAAATAGAACACATCCAATGTATATAACCCATATCAGGGTTCATTCAGGCCTTCCTGGCCCTTTGGCACTGGGTAATGATGAGATTGATTGGTTATTGTTAGGAAATGTGGTAGAAGCCTCAGAATTTCACAAGAGGCATCATGTCAATAGCAAGGGATTAAAGAAGTGTTTTCCTGTCATATGGTATCAAGCCAAGGAAATTTTGCAAAAATGTGACAAGTGTTACCTTTACAATCAACCATCCTTACCCACTGGGAGTAATCCTAAGGGTACAAGGAGCAATAAGATTTGGCAGATGGATGTGTTTCACTACTCAGAATTTGGTAAGATGAAATACGTTCATCATACCATTGACACCTACTCAGGAATGCAGTGGGCTACTGCCCTGAGTTCTGAAAATGCTAGTGTAGTACTCACTCATCTTCTGGAATCCATGGCCATATTGGGGATTCCTGATCAAATTAAGACTGACAGTGCTCCAGCATATGTTTCCCAAAAAATGAAGCAGATTTTTGGATATTATGAGATAAAGCACCTTACTGGGATACCACACAATCCCACTGGACAAGCAGTTGTGGAAAGATCCCATCGTACCTTGAAAGAGATGCTTCATAAACAGAAAGGTGGTATGAAAAAGCCTAGAGAGAGATTACATAGTGCCTTGTTGACATTAAACTTTCTTAATGCTGATGAAAAATGAACTTCAGCTGCAGAGAAACACTGGGTAATAGAAAGGACTTCTGAGTTGAATCAACCTGTTTATTTCAAGGATATACTAACTTCAGAATGGAAGCCAGGGCATGTGCTTCGTTGGGGTTGGGGTTTTGCTTTTGTTTCCACAGGAAAAGAGAAAAAATTGGTACCAACAAGATTGATAAAGAGCTGATTCGAAAAGGAAAACCCACCTGAGGAGAAGTAATGGCTCGTCTGCCGATAAGACAATTGGATATGTGGTAAGGAACATTCACTTAACTAAGGTGGGGCAGGGTCTCAATTTTGTTTTTACAGAAGAATGGATACAACCCTCTTCAAAACACTAAAAGGATGCTGAATGCTTAGACTTTTGAAGCATTAAAAGGACTACAGGGCATTACAATGACACCTGACAAGGCAGGCACTAAGGGTAATTTCTCTATTCTCACAACTGTACATCTATAACTAATGTTCATGTATTTATATATATATAAAGGAGGTCCTGGTTTGGTAACAAAAAAGGCTGGCTTTGGAGGTGGAGTAAGTGGCTTTCTCCCTCTCTAAACCCAAGCATATTGGTAAATAAAACCTTAGAGACTCTGTCTCACATCAGAAAAGCCACGTGAGGTGAGACAGAAAATAGATGAAATATATAGGGACCAATATTATCTCACTTTTATTTTAAATCTTAAATCTTACTTCTTTCTGCATTTCTTACTCTCTTAATCTAAAAATCTTGTCTGTACACAATTTTTTCTGATGGTTAAATATCTTCAGTTAACAGAATTCATTGGATTCCCCACTATAAAAAAACAATTTCTCCTACCAGTACTCTCCAAGGCATGCAGAAGGAAGATGGGACCTCCACCGGAAAAAAAAAAAAAAAAAAGAAAGATCCTTGAAACAGAGAAAGAAGGAACCTGCTGTATGTCACTCAGTGATCACTTTTGAGGTATAGATCAATCAGGACAGTTGTAAGATAGTTTCTTATCATATCTTTAATAAGAATTTCAGATGGATCTACTCAGTATGATGAGAATGGTTATATATATTTATGGAATGGTTATATATATATATATGTTTATAATTACTTCATTAGGACTTAATCATTGTTTTAGTTTTACAGGACCCCACAGAGATACCATCGCCCACAGGCCAGCATGAAGCAACTTAATGAAAGAACTATGTCCCTTTCCCAATAAGTTTGTCATCCAAGGAAGGGTTACGGTCAATTGTCATTTTGATACAATGGTTATAAGTTAATCTTGGGTAGAGGATAGAAAGATATTATAGATGTGGGAATTTAAAAAAAGAGAGAGAGAAAGAAAGAAAGAAAAGAGAATAGATAGGAGATCATTATACTTGCAAACAAGTATTAACCAAAGGATGAATAAAAAAATGAATCACCATGGTACAGAGGTTTGTATATTGATACAAATGGAAAATCAATCTATATGTTTGATTGAGATAATATGTATATTGCTACAAAGTTGAACATGGTACAAATGTTTATATATTGATACAAATGGGAAATTAATCTATATGTTTTATTGGGATAATATATACTTTGATACAAAGTTGAATGTATAATTGCCTTATTTTGCATGTGTCTACCTCTGTTTAAAATATTTTGCACATTTATGTGTATTAAGTACATTGCCATTTCCATAATGCAATTTCTACCTCTAATTATTTATGCTAGACATAACACTTGTTGTAATATATACACAAGTTGTTTTATATAACTCTGTTTAGATATATTTATATACATATAATGATATATAGTTAGGATATTGTCATTTGATATGAAATGTGTATTTTGGTCAATATTCATAAGATTGTTACTTTTAATTATTATGGAGGAGTTGTACACTCATTTTGGGAATGCCTATTCTTACAATGTTATCTTCACTTTCTTGGTTGATTGGGATTGTAGGTTACAGCTACTCTGATTTGCCACCTAACAGTCAGGATACACAGGTTTTTCAGAAACATGTTAGAATATACCAGATAGATAGGCATCTTCAACCACTTCATAGACTGAGAGAATATGACATTCAAGATTTTGTTATCTTGAATTTGGTCTTGAGAGACATGACAACTCCTGGCATTACCATTCCTATCTCAAGGTGGTGTTGAGCATCACAGACGTCTTGCAAAGAGATTGTCTTATTTGGTGAATAATGGCCTGAAGGGCAAAGGACGGCACTTGCCCTGACGGCTGTTAGCGGGCACTCTGTCTGATATGGATGAGCAAGATGAAGGATGAAGACTGCTGAAGCCTGCCTAGACAGGATAAGATGGTCTTACCAAAAAATACCCTGCTTCTATGGAGAATTGTCAGATATCATAGGCCAGTAGCCACAAGGATGGATGCTCCTGTTGTACAGAGAAGTGGTGGATGACTGTCCAGGTAGTTAACTCTCATTGTCTTCTCCTACATTTTGGAAGTTATTTTATCATGCTTCCAACTTCAGGTATATATTTTCCTTCTCGGGTCTTGATGGTGTTGAAGACTGGATAGTTGAGGTTGTTATTACTTCACATCTCAGCAAAGACAGTCAGGTGTTAGAACTTCATTGTTCGAGATAAACAGCCTTGAAGCAATCCCTGTGCATTTCCTCATTTCAACATTTTAGACATTAAATTGCACCTTATATTTGTTGTTTGTCAGCGGTAGTTTGACCTCACTTATGTTAGTACCTTTCTCTTCCCCAGACACCGCCTTATGATGATCCCTATATTATGTAGTTTTATACTTAGTTTAGAACTTTCTTATTTAGACTAAAGGGGGAGATGTAGCGGGAAATCAGAAGCTATGCATTGGAGTGCTAGAACTGAGCGGGGTGGGGTCAACTAGAAAGAGCTTCGGAAGTAAAGCCCCAGATGAGAGGAAGCAGAAGAGGAAGCCTGGCTCTCGCGCGGTTCCTGGACCTATGGAGTGGTTAGGAAGGAACCCTGCGTGCTGCTTCCACACCTCTTTTTCCCCCTGAACAAAACCTTTCTCTGTAAGTGATATTTAGATTACTTAATATATATCTCACGGCGGGTTATTTACCGTAATAGTTTTTTGTTATAACAATCTAAATGATAGAAAATTTTATAGGTGAAAAATTATAAATACCTCTACCTGCTCAAAATATCACTTTACTATTTAAAAAATAATGTCCAATTATGCTATATTAAAATATGTATGAAATGTTTCATTACAGATTTGAATTCTTTAAATACACATTTTTCTTTTCTCTGAGTTTTGAGCATCCCACTATCTTATTTGGTTGGAGATAGAATTTTCTCTTCATCTATTCAAAATTGTAAAAAAAATCAGAGTTTCATGTTTAGTAACAATTTTTTCTAAGCATTAGATCTGCTGAACCATCAATTAAGTTAGACTTAATATTTGTCTTCCTAGTCAATATTTCAGATGTAGTTGTAATATACAGCTGGCTACCAGACTCCCACAGTTTTGTTTATTTTCTAAGCAGGTAATACATTTTTCTAATGTTTATATTTTATGTACTGCTTATGCTAGTTTTTAACTTGTGCTGTGAATAAAAATCCTCTTATAAACAAATGTGCTACTGTGAAAGAGGTTGAATAGGGTGCCTGGAAGGAATATTGTAATATTTATTGACTTTAAACATTTTCATTGTAAAATGTCACCATTAGAGTTGCTGTGTATATCATCAAGCTTGTCATTATTATCCTGGTTGAAGTGTACATTCGGAGTCAAAGTTTCTGAAGAAATCATTATCTATCCTAATGTGTAATATAACTCATCTTTCAAAATGCTTTTCTTCTGTTTTATTTTAAAACGAAGCATTCTTTGAATGGTTGGCTTCCTGCTGTTTAGAATAGTCTGCTTAAATAAAAAAAAAATGTAGCTATCATCAGTATAATGGATGAAATGATCTTGGAGCTTCATTGCACCTGGTTCCCTAGAACACTGGATATCCTGGGTCAGGACTACCCTCTCAGAAGTCTGCTTATCAAAGATCGAAATGAGATTCTGTGTCTGTTTATTTAAGGTGTTGGTCATTCTGAAAGGCCAGTTTTCCTCAACATGGAGAAATCGGGTTACATTGTGCTGTGGCCTCACAGAACATACAAATTCCTTAGATTACAGCAAAGATTGATTGTCAGTTTTATAAGATGTAGAATTAGAAAAATAGATAAGCCTTTTTGAATATTGATGAAGGATTATCTGTATTAGATTAACTGAGTGGGTGAGTCTTATCCATATGAAACACATTGTAGTGGACAGTATTGCCAGACTATACAGAAAGAAGAAAGCTAACTTTGTTCCAGATTAACTTCTCTCTGCTTCCAGATTATGTATTCAGTGTGACCAACTGCCTGGAGATCTTGACACCATATTATCCTGACATGATATAATATTTCATTATACAATGAATTAAATTAGATAATCCATTTCTCTATTTGTCTTTGTGGGGTACTTTGCCATCACAAGGCAGGTAACAAATACAGTATCTGAAGACTATTCATTAATTAGGAATAGAAAATACTTTTGCATATGGACTATAATTGAAATAAAATGTGCAAAAAGAAATAAGTGATTTCTTTGCTGTATTTATTTTACTTAAGAATAACATGAGGCTAGCAGTGATGACCCATGTCTGTAACCCCACAACTTAAGAAGTATCTCCTACCACCATGAGACCCAAAACCACAGGTCTATATCAATAATGAGACTTTGTCTCTCAAGAAAAATAACAATTTTAATGGTATTTTCCTACACTTTGTTCTAATTTGTAAAATATGACACTTAGATATTAAATATTTAAAATACATGTGACCTACTGTGTTAATGAAAGGGTATGACTAATATGCTCATCACTTATTGTTTATAAGTTATTTCCAGAAATATGATATTAAATGTATTCTATTTATATAAACCCATAAAATATATTTATGATAAAGTTAAGAAAAAGAGAATCATGCTGTGTAGAGTGATGTGGTTCTTTAATCCTAGCACTCAGAAGGATGAGGCAGGTGTTCATCTGAGTTTGAGGTCAGCCTCATCTACACAGTGAGTTCCAGGACAGCAAGGGCTACACAGAGAAACCCTCACTTAATAAAAATGTAATCATTTAATTAGAGGAATAATATCAATGCTAAAACTCTAAGCAAGTTCACAAAGCTACTCTGAAAGGATGAAATACCCATTTTGGCTATGACACAGCTTTCCTGTGTGTCAGTGGTGAATCAAGTAGCTCACTTGGATTCCAGGTACATAAAGAACATGGCTAAACTATAAGGTGCTTACAAGGCATTTACCCATTTCTCTGATCACACGTTATCTATGGCTATTTTTATTCTATGGTCCTAAACAACAACCCATGAAAATAATTCTTGTTGATATATGTCTTTTTGCTTTATCTGGATAGCAGGATCAACAAAAGAAAGGAAGTCTAAAGGGCACAGCAGGCAGAAAGTGCCTTCACTGTCTGATATTCTTGTCACAAGTTCAATAGCGGCTCTTCACCCAGTGCCAGTGGCTGATTCAGCTTCTCTTATTGTGTTCCCTCCTGGCACAAGCATCACTAAAACCACCTGGTTCCACTATGCTGTCCTCACTCCTTGGAACTGGAGTACCTTTTCTGTAGGATATTTTCCAAACAGTTTTCTTCATGGTGATTCAACATTTCCCCATTGTTCCCTAGGCTCAAGGGATGGTTCCTCTTGAAGTTGCATCCTGCAGCCTATTTTACTGTTTTTGTTGTTTACGTTTGTTTAGCCCATTCAGCTCCTGCATAACAGATTTTCTGTTCAATTCCTGCATTGCAATTACAGAACATGATTCCTATTCTTCCTGTCAGGTTTGTCATTTACTAGTTTTAGGAATTTGAATGAGTCTATATAAATCCTCATTACTGCTTCATCTCTAAATTGGAGACTTTAAATGCAAAACATGTAAAGATCATTGTAAAACCAGCTATTAAAAATAAACTACTTAGTATGGCATTATAATATGGAAATTGCTGTGAGGTGATTCTATAGCTATTATTTCTACTGTTCAGTTGAGTAACACAAACACATTTTTTTCTAACCAAATACGCATTTAGAAAACATATAAGTAAAAATGTTCTATAAACTAGACATGGTTGTTCATAAAATTGAAGTACTAATGTTTCTGATGACATCTTCCTTAGACTTTGCTAATCGAGTGGGAAGAGCCTACGAATTATCATTTCACACTTCTGGGGAACAAAACACATGGAAAAGAACCTTGTGAAAATCTTTCCACTTTATTTCCCCTTTTCCATGTGACCTTAAAAATATGAAGGTGTATGGTAAAGAAATATGCAATTTTAATTCCTAAATATCAAAACTTGTACAAAGTCCTTAGAGATTAAGTCAAGGTGACCAATGTTGCCTTTTTCATTTAGACATATTTTCTCAATCCCTTAGGAATAAATTCCTATCCTTTTTACCTTCTTTTTTTTTAACATCTTTAGTGATGTTTCTGTTTGACTGAGATTCTGAGGAGAACAGGATAATTGTCCAGGTAAAAACATGAATTCTTAGCATTTTTTAGTATAACAATGACCATAAAATATAGATGAGGAAAAACACACAAACAAAAACAAAATCTTTAAACACTCAGTTTTGGTCATTTGACACTAATTACAACACACATTGTTTTTTAAAAAAGAATATTTTTAGAAAAATAGGGAATATGCTATATTTTCCCTGGAAGAAAGTAATTACAGGAAATAAAGACACACATGACTGGTAGAACATGAAAAAATGGTCACAATTATGGTACTTGATTCTTACCTTATACTACAGAAATATAAAAATGATCAAAGGAGTACAATGGACCTACGTAAGTAGTTTGACAATCAGATAATATTTGTGAGAAATAAAATTATGTCTTCACTTTTTATCCTAGATGAAATGTAATCTTCATTGGAATCAATAGACTGTAGTAAGAAGTTTCTGTGTCCTTCCTACAGTCAATAAGTCCTAAATAATTACGCAATGTCTTTTATTAATTACAAGCTATTTGACCTATAGCTCAGACATATTTGCTGCTAACTCTTAATCTTAAACTCCGCCATGATTCTTGTTTAGCTACATGGCTTGCTACCTTTTCTTAGAGCAGCATTCTTTTTTTCTTCCCTCTGAGTCTGCTCTCATCTATGTTCTGCTCTTCTGCTTCCCAGAATTCTCCTAGTGTGGTAGCCCCACTGATACTTCTTCTCTGCCTTCTGACAAAATTTATTAAACTAATAGGACTAGTGAATATTTGTTATGTACAAAAACATGATCCCACAGAAATAGACCACTTATCTTTCATGTTGAAACTCAGCTGCTATGGTTTTAACATCTCTCTGTGTTTTTCCCTGATTATAGCCTCCATTTCTCCATATTTTCTTCTTTAGATCTTCTTTTCCATTTTATCTACTTATCAAATTTTTCCTTTGTATTTTATTTATTTATATATTTTGTTTGAGACACACCCTCTCTAAATAGTTCTTGCTGTCCTGGAGCTCTGTAGACCAAAGTGGTCTTGAGCTCATAGATGTCTGCCTGATTCTGCCTCTAGAGTTCTCGAGTTAAAGGCATATAGTACCACAGCCAACTATATTCTCTATATTTTAAAACAATTTTGTTTCATAAAATTTAATAATATTAAAATTGACCAAAAAATGGTCTCGAAAGAAGTTCAGTTTTCTAAATGCATATATATTTTCTAAAAACACTCAAACACTCCAAGGGGAGGGTTAACAAAATCCAGTGAAAAGAGATAGTTATAGGAAAGTTATAAATAAATTTGATGTGATGTTTAAATTTGTTTTAGTCAGTAATTCTTAAATTTGCCTAAGTCCTTCACTCTTGAAGCCCAATTTCCAGCAATATTCCCATGAAAGCCTCTCTTTTAAAAGCTTTTGTATGTTAAAACCAAGGAAATACTGAGTTAAGTTTATATAAGTGATGAAATAAATTGTATTCCTTCATTCTACTGTGTCTTCTTGTATTTTTTAAACAAAACTCAATTTATCAATTTGTGATAGGGCAGAACATAAAAGTAAAGGATGCTGCCATAAAAGTTGGAAATATGTCCTCAATAACTGCTTCTGGGGCCAATCTGCATAGTAAGCTGTTGGGTGTTTATCCTACATGAAAGCTAATAAATCTATTTGTGATAATTCCAAAGAGTAGATCATTTTCAGAAAATGAATCCAGGCAAAAGTTATTGTTTCAACAATCCAAATGACAAATGTGGTAGTCTGGCAATATTTGCAATTTAAGAGGTAGTAGCACATTTTGGATTCATAAAAGTAGTGCCATACTCTGTGTGGCAAAACTCACTCCATTGAATTCTATCCTGCTGCCCTGTGATATTCAGGGCTATGAACAATGTATTAAGGGGAAGAAGATAACATACTATAAATGTCTAGGAATCTAGTCATTCTGCAAGAAAATTATTTCTGTACTGTTTAGCTTTTAATGTACGTGTTTGGGGTATACATATTCTCCAAATTCACTTAGGAAATCTGATCACTAATGCTATTTCTAGTTTTGCTTTATGGGATGTGTATCACTAAAAATTAAAAACTCAAGACAGGCAAAATAGCTGTAGCAAAATAATGATAGATCTTTAAATTTTTTCAGCAATATGGAACAGAAAATGTATTGTAAACAGAACCTGAGACAAAGGTTTTATCAGCTTGACACTAGACAGCCTCCTCAGATATGTACTGCTAGATAATCATTAATATATAGGTTCAGATTATTTTTCTGGTATGGTTGTAGACATAGCTTTTAATCATCAATGTAATGTCCACCTCAGACCTCACAGTACAGTATCTGAAGATAAACACAAGTCTTTGAGGCATTCTTTCACTGTAACCTGTCCCTCTGATTTCTATCACATTCTCTCACTCTCCCTTCATCAATCTTTTAAGTGCATGCTCACATGAATATATCACAACTTTTACTGCTCAGGCCAAGTTTTTTGTGTTCCTATCTTTGATTAAGGGTGAGGGTTAGGGTTAGGGTTACTTTTCCTGACTCTAAAATCTAAGGTCTAAATGATCACTTACCTATTTCAAGATACTGAACGTGGTCAATGATTAAGTTACATAAATTTTGCCTATGAGATTACTGTGTCTCTTTCTATTTCTCCTTCAATTCTACAACTTTCTAACTGTAAAAATCTATGCTGCATTAAAAAGAGCACATAGTCATCTTTCTCAAACTTCCCTAAATAAAATATTTTAATGCTTGATATTCAACACTATTCTCCTGAAGTATAAAATATAATTATGTTGCTTAGACAAGGTTTTATTTAATATATGCTATTAACACACTTTTCATATTATGTACGTTAAAGATACTAACATACTTAAGTTGGATGAAGTGGTTAAGAATGTTAACAATAAGACTATAATTTCTATATTTATATTTATTCTAAGTTAAATATTTAGAGAATTTCATACATTTTATTTTAATTATTTTCACATTTCAAGTTCTTCTCCTAAACCCTTTCAGATATATCCACCTCTCTACCATCCCAACTTCCTGTTCTTTTTACCTTGCCTTTGGTTAATGTCTCAAGTCCAATTTGTGCTTTGAATATACTCTTGGGAGTGGGACTACTTATTGGAGTATGTTCAATATACCAGGTGCAACATCATGAAATGAAACTGGCTTCCTGCCTTTTAGAAGGCATCATCTGACCAGCACCCTAAGGGAAGTAGGTCCAGAATATTGAGGTGTTGAGGAAAAAGTCTGGGCATTAAAAAATTAAAAAGGCATAAGTTGATGCCAAGAAGTGTTACATAAGCTGATAACTTATGCCCCACAAGATTATTAAGTACATCATTTATGTATTATTTACAGATTATAATGGGTCAGAGTTGATAGAAAACTAATTAAGCAGTGATTACAAAGTGAACATAGGATATCTCAGACACAGCTGCACTAAGAATGATCAACATATTCTATCAGAAAAAAAATCAAGTTTCCAGAAAATAAATCTTAAATCCTCCAAAGCCTTGGCTTCTGCCCCAGACCAGATTTAATCCTGCCACTGGAAAACAAAAGAGTTACTATTTCTTTAGTCTTTCATCAGGGATTTGAGAAAGCCTCAAATTGGCTTTTCGCCCAATAATCAACCATCATTAGTTCCTCAAGTAGAAATGGAGACTCAAAAACCCATTCTAACTCCATGTAGAATACTGAATGGTTTGGTCTTGTGTTGATCTTTTGCCATTCGTGAAATTTCAATAGTACAGTGACCATGTCTGTGACTTCAGTTCTCCATGATTTATGTTCTTAATCATTCCACCCGATTCCCTAAAATGGTCCCTGAGCATGGAGAGAATGTCATTTAGATGAAATTTATTTGGTACACTTTGTGCAGATGTGTGTTTCTGTATTAATCACTCTGCATTGAACAATGAACCTTCTCTGATAAAGGCTGAGAGCTAAAGTCTATAACAATATCTGCATAGAGAGATACAGATTTGGAGGGCAGATTGCAAGAATGTCCATTATGAGAGTAATAGTAATTCCACCTCTGATGCCCATGAGCTTCTCAACCTTGAGTTTTCTTCCAAATTTACAATAGTAAGCATATGATTCCTTGTGTACTTCACAGGGTTCATTAATGGGTATGATTGTTGATTACTGGTGTCTTAGAGAAACCTCTATAATATCTTCCAGTACCATGATAATAAAGCATGAATCTTCCTGCTCATCAGTAACTTATTTTTTCCATAACAATGATGAAAATATGAGGTATCTTTAGTAACAAGTTAATATCATGAGTTTCTGATGAGTAACTAAGAAAAATGGTAATGTCCTTTTTTTCTGTAGGGGGTCTCTAGGACAGTTCTGACCAACAACTCCAGGGAAAGTATTCAACACCGGTCATTAGACTTTGAAATGCAACTATTAGATTTTGGGATGAAAAAATATTTTCCTGTGAATGGTAACTGCAATTAAATTCTTTTATAGAAAATATGGGATACAAAATCGTATATTTTAACATGGACTTCTTAAACATTCATAGTGTTAGTTATGTATACCCCAACCACTTGCTGAGTCTCATGTTCCCATTTCTCTTTCCACTTAACCACCCCTCTCCCGTTTCCTCTTTTTTTCTTATATCATTTATGTTCTGCTGTCCTTCCACGCCAGATCTTTCTTTTCCTTCATCAGAAACAATAATTTTACTATTCTACGGGTGCTTGGAATTAAATACATAAACCTTAAGAGTCACAGAGACAACATGTGACATTTGCCTTTTAAGATCTAGGTATCATTGCTCAGTATATTTTCCAGCTCTGTACTTAAAATTTTTATGTTATATTTCTTTACAGAAAATAAATTGCACTGCATATAGGTATCACCTTTTACTTATTTATTAGTTGATGAACATCTGAGCTTTTTAAATGGCCTAGCTATTGTAAATAAAGCACATATGAACATGTATGAGCATGTCTTTGTAGAAGGAAATAGAGTTCTTTCGGTATATGTTCAGGAGTAGTATATCAGGGTAATTTGGAAGATCTATTTTTATTTTTCAAAGGGACCACTAATTTCTGTAGAATATGCACCAGTTTAAACTCATTTCTGTTAATGCAAACAAATGAAAAACAAACAAACTTAATGAATGTCATCATTCCATCAAATAAAACTTTGGAGACTCTAGGAATGGATGTAACATATATCGATCAACATATTAATGCCTATTTATTTCAAATCAATATTCATCATTATGGTAAACAGAAGTACCCTGAGTTCAGTAATAAGACAAAGATGGGCACTATCTTCTATCTTATTCAATACAGTGCTTGAAGTCCTAGCTAGAGCAGGAATTCAATGCAGAGCTTGAAGTCCTAGCAGAGAAGAAAGTAAAAGAGTTACAAGAAATAAATCCTAATATAAAAGCAATACTTCTTGTTCGTAGCAGGGTTCTCTATGTGAGAGATCATAAGGACCCTAATAACAAAATCTTAGTGCTTATAAACACATTTAGCAAAGTAGAAGTTACAAATTTATTTCCTAAATAAAAATCCTTTCTGTATACCAAAGGCAAGGCAACTAGTATCTACATCAAGGAAATTATTCCACTGACAATATTCATCAAATACAAAATACTTTGGAATAAAGCTAACTAAGAAAGTGAAAGGACTACACAGTGAGAACTTTAAAATACTGAAGAAAAATTAAGGAAGACACAGGTTATGAAATATTCTGTGTACATATATTAATAAGATTAACAGTATGAAAATATACATCTTTTCAAAATCTATCTATAAGTCCAATGCAATCCCATCAATATCTCAATGTAATTCTTCACAGAAATTGTATAAGTAATCTTAAAATTTACATAGAAACCCTCAAGATAGGCAAAAAAACCAAAAACCTGAAAAAAACATGTTGTTAGATGCACCACCATCCTGGAGTTCAAGTTAATATTTACAAAACCATACAAATAAAAGTTTGTTTTGCAAAGCTCCTTTCTGAGCAGAGGTTGAAGAAGACTTTCCCAAAGTGGGCAGCAATGCAATAGTTTCTGTATTGGGGATTTTAAAAGACCTCTTATATTGATAAAAGGGCTCTGGCTTAGTCCTTGAACCACTTTGATAAATATTCTGCAAAGACTAAAATTTTGTGTACTTTTTAAAAAGATTTTATGTGTTTCTACCACTTCAAATGCTATTTTCCTATTAGGGAATGCTAGTTATTCTCTCCAGTGAAACATTCTTTGATTATTTCTTATTTGGCTGTGGTTTTCTTGCTTTCCTCATTGCTAATTTCCTTCAGAGACATCTCTTCTTCTTATAATTTATTTTATGACTCTCTTTGAAATTAGCTTGAAACCCTATGGTTAAGAAATTTTATTGCATTTAAATTAAAATTTACATGGAAGTTTGGAGCTAGAGGTATATAATTACATTTCTGGGCTATACCAATAGGAAATAGGAGTTAAGATGATGTTAGTCTCCCAGATTATTATTCATACATGTCTTCTACATAGTATCATGTCTTAATAAACCATTTCTGGTTTTATATTGAAAGTGTTTGTCCCGCAACTCTATGGCAGAACTTGACTCTGAGCACAATGCCATTGTAGTAGGTTTTGAATCAAAAAGGTGTGAGGGGGAAATCCCATTGACAGAATGATTTCTGAAGAACAAGAATGGGTCCCATGGTAGGTCCTTGTTTCAGAAAAGTTTGGGGGCCTGATATGGCCATGTCTTTGGCAATACACCACAGAAGTCAGTGAAGAACCTGAGCTTTTAAAACAATGGTTTGAAAAGGACAATTGACCCAGTCCAAAGTCAATCTTAGTCTGACAGACAGCAGTTGTGGGAAAGAAGGGTCTTTCCCAATCAGGAGGTCCAGGGATTATGGGGAAAAAATCAGTTTCTTAAGTGGGACCTCCAGATAAAAAGTTACTAATAAGCCTCTCCACCAATGTAACAATAGAAATCAGACCAAATTAGAAAAAGCCCTGGTTTAATGGGCAAAGCATTCCCAGGTGATTCTTTGAGCTGATCAGGGACAAGGGAGAGAGACCAAAAAAGCAAGTTGTTTTCTGCAGTTTAAATATCCTATGGGAGTGGCCTTGAACTTCTCTAGGGAAGAAGCTCTGTTTTACAGGACTTTCTGAGTGTCAGACTTTGGGCACAGAGCAGTGTGCCTTCCACCAGAACATTCCAGACTCTTTGGGTGTATTGATGCCAGTGTTCCAGGGGCTGAGGTAGAGCTTCCACCAGAACAAATGGATAATAATGTTGGTCTGCATTAACAGGAAATATATTTTATATGAGCATATTAAACTTATTTCTATTCAAAATATATTACCATAATACTTCTCACATTTCACAAAGTTAACGATTTAAATCCTTAGCTGCCTTTTATCCTGTTTTCCTGTTGCCCTGCTTAGGCACTCTAAAATGCATTGTATTCTTCTTGTCAGCCTCCTCACCTGTGAATTTCCTGCCTGTAATTCTGGCTATCTTTCTTCTCCCTTACTCAATCTGGGTTTCCTCTCTTTATCTGATCTTTCTCACTGTACTTCCTAGTCATGGGGACAGTCATGAGAGGGGTTTTCATTGTGTCTGCGAGCTAGGAATCAAATATCTCAACTGAAAGATAAGGGGTTATACAGATGAGCACTGTCCTATTGTTGAAAGCAAAGCAACTTTAGGGGCTTTAGGAAAAAAATCTCTAGAGTTTCAAAAAGCTTCATTGTTCAGAAATAGTGCTTGTGAAATGTCCTCTGAAACATTTGTGGTGACTTAATTGTGGACTTTGGAGAACTGCATTTTCTCTGGCCTGAAGTTAAAACAGGTGCTCTCCGTTAGATACTGGAGAGAAGCAAAGCAACAATGAAGCCCTAACTTGCCATGTGCTGGTGTGTGAGAACTTCATGATTTTTGGTGTCAGCGAGGTCTTGGAGTTCAAGCTGTGTGATGAACTAGTGAGAAGATGGAGAGCTCACTCTTTGTGTTGTGTTAGAATCCAGACAAAAAATGGGGCCTGACTGGAACCTACTGTGAAACCAGACAGAAATAAAAGAAGCACTAGAATCCTTTGTGAACTCAGACAGAAATAGAGAACTTACTAGAAACTCATAGCAATGATGCTCTGACTTGGACATTGGAGTCAGAACATCTGTGAGAAAACATGTATCTGTGATTACCATGCAATCTACCATGAGGTATACTAACTATTATCTGCTTTGTCCTGGTGAAAAACTCCCCATTGCTCAAAGCAAACCCATGCTCTAACATCTGATTGTAAATATTCTTTCTGACTAGAAGAATCTTTAGAAAAGCAAAACAACAACCAAAAACCATCTGCTTGCACTTCTCTTACTTAGGTTCATGCCACATTTTCTCAGTAAAACCCATCCTTCCTGGTTTGTCTCCCCATCTACAGCTCAGGCCCAATGTTTTGTGTCTTCTTAATCAGGTCTGGATTTATTATGTTCTACATTTTTCATAAATTATATCACTTACTAATGATGTTTATTATTGAATGAAAAATAAGTAAATAGAAAAGCATGTGACTGCTTCTAGGTATTGGGGTGGGGGGCGGTTCCTGGAGATCAAAGAAAGAGGATAGGCAGAGGCAGAGACATCAGAGTAGACATGACCAGACCGATTTGTACCATGTGAGGAGGATGGCTGGTAAGGGAAAGGGAAGAATGGGGCACTACATGCAGCAGCAAGGAGACCCAAAATAGAGTAGAGCAGGGAATAAAAATGGTTGGATTATATAAGGAACAGCAGCTGGGAAAGGGCAGTCATCCTCTGTGTTGGAGAATTCAGGGTAGGGGGCAGGGTATGGCAGCTAAGAGGGTTTTCTTGATAGGGAGTGAGGGATGCAAGGAGAACCTGACAGCCAGGTCTGCTTTGATATGTTAAGTAGACACCGCAGGCTACTGTTCCAGGTCTGAAACTAACAATTATTAAATGCATTCATCAAATGGTCAGTTGTCTTTTGCATTGTTTCTTCTTATTTAATGTATAAAGGACTAATTATTTTTTCTTAGTAATTAAATAGTAATTTTAGTTTTTAGTAATTAAAAAATTAAATTAGGTTAATTTTTTTTCCAAATTGAGAACTCTTTCTCTTTCCTATTTTTAGCTTTTTACATTTCTTTATAGTCAAATACAGAGATCTGGTTCATGTCAGCTTCTATACTGCCAACCCAGGGGCAGAGTCTGCTTCAACGTCTGGTATCCATGATTGTGATGAGCAGGGTGTAAAATTGCCTGCTGCAGCGAACTTTGAACTTTAAGTTATTATCTGTGTTCTCTTTGATCTTTACTGATTTAGCATCCTGCCTGGCTGTGAGCAGAAAGTCTATGATTTCTTCAGTTTTCCAAGGCATGGTGACAGATGATCAGCACTGGACACTGCACATCGGCAAGAACAAAAGAGAATAGAGAAAACTTTATTTCATTAATTTAAGCATTTTATTTTTAATCCTTAATAGTGTTAAAATTGTATAAGCTACTAGTTCTGTATTTTTAAAATTTTCTGTTGATAACTCATAATCTATAAATTCGATAGGTTATTTCAGTGTTGCATTTTCTTCATCCTAACAGACCTATCATGATTTTGTATATGTGTATGTGTGTGTATGTGAGTGTGTGTGCAGGTGTACATAAATCTAGAGTTATCATCACATATCTCTTATGTTATAATTAAAAATATCTGTGATATATCTATGATATAACAAAAGTCCTTATTCTTGTCTTTATATTGGTATCTACATGTTACCTATTTGGTAGCTCAGAATCCTCCAGTTTTCAGCACCAGATAAAAACTTTCTCTTTTCTTTTTTTTTCCAAAGAGAAAGAGTTTATTTTCTGCCACAAGACTATGTTTAAATGTTATCTCAAGGACATCGTTTGACTTGTGTACATACCATCCATCTGTACTCTTAAATTTATAAACATTATCCTCTCATTTTGATTTTTGTGTGAAGGAATTTTTCTAAAACTTCCACATATATTTCATATAGAAATTTTGCTTTCTTTTTATATATTTAAAAATGTTTTCTGTCAAGTAATTTGGTGCATGTAAAAAAAACTGAAAGTAAATTCAGATAGTGCTACTCACTCCACTTGGATACTACTTCTAACAAACTCTACCTTGAATTTGTTTCATACTGCTTTTGAGACTTCTAGTGGACTACAAAACTTGTCAACTATTTGTCACTACACTATACGCCTTTCATTTTCATTCTTTTGTGAAGGTATACTTTTCTAAAACCTTTTTTCATCCCATTATGGAAATGGGTTTAAGAGGTTTTAGCTGCATGTGTATTCTGCTGTGGTCCCAAGTCTCTTCCTGAGTATGAATTAGGTACTTAGAGAAAAATGCAAGCACATGTAGCACACAGAATGGGACCAGCATGCCTCAGAAGCTACTGTCTTTTGTTTCCTACAGGGCTTGAATTACTTTAAGGCAGAAAAGAAGCAGAAAAAAATATGAGGATCCTGAGAGTTTATCTGCTTTGTTCTTTGCCTGTAGAGAGTCAGCTATGTTTTGCAGGACAGATATATTTTTCTGATCATTCAAATGTATAATGTTCATAGTTTGTCTCTGCAAAGTTACATAGCCTGATAGGATGCATCAGAGCTTTTACTCCCTGATACTCCTGGGCTATAATGTTTCTCTCAAATGCTTCCTATTCCCTGTAAATGCACACATGAGGAATTTAAATACTTGTCAATAGTCAACTGTTACAATGAGTTTGCTGTTTTAATCACTTAACATGTAGAAGACAGTTAAATCTGGGCAATATACTGCAAGAGCAAACACTTTGTGTGAAACTGGAGAAAATTCTGTCTGTTTCTGGCACTGGAGTCTGATGTTTCAAATTATAAACATATACATATATGTATATATATTTATATTAATCTTTTTAAAGTGACAGATATTTTTATATATGCTCATTATATTAATATATTTATATTAAATAAGTACAAATTATATTTTTATTTATATTAAATAAATACAAATAAATATACTACCTCACTAGTTTGGTATAAAGAGGAAACAAATGAATGCATGTGAAAATACTGAGAAAGCCACAGGTGCCCTTCAGTTGTGAGGCCTCTCCTTTCTCCCTTTGTTATGGTCCACAATGCATTATGTTTGTATAGCTGTCATTGCATCTTGTTCTATATGTCTTCATCTCTCTCCATTTGTTTGTCTTTCTTCAACTCTATAAATTTCCTACAGAAATTTGAAGTTAATTTTCATCCTATTTGAAATGGATAGCACTGAGAGCAAAATGTTATTGTCTAGTTTATCATTTGTGATTATGTCTGTTTCAAATAAAAAGTCCAGCATATTGTAATGTAGACTAGACAGTAATGAGATGACCTGTACTTCAAATACAGGTTAGCACAAATGCATCAGTGTGTGAAGCAGGGACCATCATGATTTCTAAAGGACAGGAATTTTTGCAATTCATGTCTGAATATCTTGAGCCACTGCCTAGCTTTGTAAATGTGTTAACCTGTTGTTTGAAAGTTGTACTCGAATGTTGTCTGAATACTCCTCAGATCAGATCAAAGAAAATTTATCTAATGCTGTGCATTAGAGTTAGGTACAGTTAAAAGAAACATATTACCACCTACAATGTTTAGATAAACTTAAATGTTTGCCATTATTGGAAGAAATATTTAACTTAGAATACTTCAACATTATTAAAAATATCATTATGTGAAGAAAGTTTGTGGTGCAGAGGACTACAGCATTCCCTTTTGGAGAAAAATAAAAATTTCTAATGCTCAAGGGATGCAGAAATTTACAAGAGTCACAGGGATGTCTTCAATCAATTAGCAGACAATTGCAGAGAAGATTTGACTGTATTCAGTGGGTCTGAGCAAATGTTGTGTTATTAACTTCAGTGATGAGGATTTTCTGAGTCCTCACTCATCCTGGAGTGGGATTTCCAGTGACATAGCTGTCTTCACATATTCCATGCTGCTATGAGTAGCCCCACTAAGCCATTAGTTCATTGGGCTTGATTTAGGTAGAATCATTTCTTTGAACTGTTGAAGGTACTTTATTTTTTATTTTTTTTTTACATCTTGAAAGTTTTATATATTTATATAACATTTATCTAATCCATATATAACTATTCTTTCCAAGTCCTATAGTGCCTGTGATTTTATCTCCCTCAATCTCTTATTATTATTATTATTATTATTATTATTAATTTTAACTACATCTGGAATCCAATTATTACTGTTCTTATGTGTTGGGGTGAGGCTTGGTTCAGGGTCAAAAGTTGGGTGACCTCTACACTAAGGGTCTTGCTTTTTCCCTGGCAGAGGGGGAAAAGAAGGCCCAGAAGCAAAGACAAAGCCTCTGGGGACAAGTTGAAACAAGCAAGTCTACTTTAAGGAAGACCTTAATTATTTTTTTTTTCCCAGACCCTCCCCTGAGCCAGGAGAAAGAAACTGGATTCCTGATATCTTTGACTAGGCTGCAGGTTGTAGTCCCTTGCTGGTCTAGAAATATTGTATCCAGACTCCACCCTCATCAAGACTCCCAGTGAAACATGAATTCCAATTGCTATTAAATAAAAACTCAAAGCCAGATATTGGGGAAAATCTGGAATATCAGAAAGAGGAAATAAATCACAGTCAATTCTCATCTAGCTGTTTTCCAAAGTCCTCAGCCTGGCTCATTGCTTCTACAGAATCTCTCACTGTCTGCCTACACCTCCTTAAATATCTTCTTCACCCAGTTCCTTCACTTCTAGGTTCAATGTTGCACTGTAATTCTAAAGTTAAGATTAAAGGTGTGATCTACTACTGTTTGGTAGTTTGGCCTTGAACTCACAGAAACACAAAAAGAACTCTGTCTCTGGAGTTATGGGGTTATACTTGTAAGTCACCACTCAGTCTTTTTCCTGAGGGATTAAAAGTATGAGTTACCACTCTTTGACTCTCCTGGATTGACTGTGGGTAGATCTGTTCTCTTATATTCCAGGCTGACTTTATTAAATATAAGATATATCACCACACCCCAGGTTCAGACCCCAGGTTGGCTTATTTGGATCTGCTTAAGAGCACATGATTTAAAGCCTTAGTTATCACCAGTTTGCACTAGGTGAGACCAGGTTTGACTCTGGGCCCTTTAGAAGCCATTACACTTGTGTTCTTATCTGTGTGACGACCCAAGTATAAAAGCAACCTACAATCTGTCATAATCAAAGAAGAATAACTTTCTCTTCTTCTGCAGACATCAATTGCTGCTGGTCCTCATGAGTTCAAATTTCATTTTTTAAACTGAGTTTCAAATATGTCTTAGGTACTTACCTGGAATAAAATTTTTGAAAGGACATCTTCTCTGTGCCTTTCTTTCTTTCTTTCTTTCTTTCTTTCTTTCTTTCTTTCTTTCTTTCTTTTTATAAGAAGAGCATAAATATAATAAAATGCTTCTTAAGGATTTTTAAGCATTTTATTTTATATACACTATTGGTATGCAGAAGATTCTTTTACATAATCAGGACATAGTAAGTATATAACAAAGATGTGTTAGTTTTTTTCTTGTGCCATACCTAATAATCTGAAACTTGACAGCTGATGACATAAATATATTCTGTCACAAATGCCGGATTAATAAACCTGTAATTAGATGAGACTACATTCATTCTAGATGCTCTAGGCACAGATATTTATGTGTCACTCTCAAACAGTGACACCCAGAGTTCTCTGCTTATAGCCACATCACTGAATCTCTAGTCTCACATCATCTTTTTCTTGTTGGGCATCTTTAGAAATCTTTCTTTGCCTATGTTTATTAAGATATTTTTCACAGTATTTAGTGTTTCCAAAATAACTAGCTTAAATATTCTTTTTCTCAAGTTTTTTTTAATTATTTATGTAAAAGCATGTATACCTAAAATATAAAAATAATTCTTTTTTTCCTTTTATTTATTTATTATTATTATGAACAAAGAAGTCACACTTTCTATCCTTGTATATCCTTATTCAAGGTCCCTTCCCCCTCCCACCACATTAGGTCATTCTTTCTTCTCCATGACTCCCCATCCCCTCCCTGGGCAGGCAGCAGGCAGTCCTAAGATCCCACTGTCCCAATATTGCTTAGTTCAGTCTCCACTCCTGGCAGATCCAGTTTTCTCCCCACAACCCCAAGACTGAGTCAGGTATTCCTCTAGGGGGAGTGGGATCCAAGGAGTCAGTCCAAGGTGTTTCTGATCCCAAGCTGTTCAGTTCCAAAGAATTGGGTTTGACGTGTCTTGGTAAGCATTATTATAGACAGAAAAACAAAATCCATTCCTACACAGTATTGTTTTTATTTTTTAATTGAATTGTCTGTTGTTGAATATTTGTTCTTTTAGCCCATTATTTCTCATCTGATGTCATTACAGTGCTGAGCTCTCCAGACCAGGAATGTTTAGGTGTTCTTTGGTACCAATTCATACTGCAGTGGGATTTTCTTCATAGAGCCAAACTGGGGTAACTTCAATCACTGTCAAGAAGCGGACTATTAATTGTCCTTGAAAACGAGAATAAACAGCAATTGACTACTATCCTTGTGCCTAAACACTGTAGACACTGCTGATTAAAATTGTCTCAACTGAAGTCTTTATAGTTTATTTAAATACCACAGTGTAAGTCTAGTCTGCAATTACAGCACTGGGGGAAAAAGGAGGAAGGACTCAAATCCAAGAGCAGCCAGGGTTACTGACTGAGACCTGGTCTCAACATTCTTAGAAAGTTAAAAAAAGAACAGAAGTGGAGCTGTGTGACATAGTACACCCACCAGTCACAAGGATCAAGTCCTCTAGAGAATATAGTGAAAAAAGCTGAATAAATACCACAGAAAAACACCTGATCATTACTTCTGAAATATCCATTTTATTTTTTCTTAATATTATATCTTCCCAAATTATATACCACTCACGAATAAGGTTTCATCAAATTTCAAATAATTCCATTTCTTGCTATTTTACTTCAGGAAAATCTTAGGTGTGGTAATTTTCTGGTTTTGTACCTATCATTATATACCATTTGTCTATTCCAATCATTTCTATACAGGCAAGTACATTAAATCATCAGCATAGCTTATGAGTGCACAAGACATGATTTTCATGATCTTTCCTCAGATAGCACCTTTTCGTTTGATATTAATATCACGAAGTCAGAATTTTCTTATTGTTAACACATTGAAGTGTACTGAGATTTTCCAAAGTGCAGACTCTTCCAGAAGTTCTTTTGCTGCACACAGGTAAAAAAACTGATACTGATATCAATAACAGAACAATCTGCAGAGCAAAAATTCTACAGATAGCCATCCTGAGTTCACACTCTAGCTTTACTCAATAACTTTGTCAATGTAGCTTGAAATATTATTCTGATATCTTTCAAACAGCTAATACTGTTTCAAATTTCACACTTCTTTCAGCATTAGAATAAAAGATCTTTGGTTTCCAGTCCACTGCCCTCTAAAACTAGCGAGGGCATGCATCCATACATCAGCAAAAGTGAACATAGTACTAATATGTAAAACGCTGTATTACAGTAATCACCAAGCCACTTAGAACGTATTTTATTTCTGGGGTTTTAGGGCCTCATTTTTCATGACTGCCCCTCACATCTGTCTAGGTGACTGCAAACTCTGTTTCACAGTTTAGAAGTGAGAGCATTAAGCTCCCTCAATCTTTCTGAGTGCAGCTAACAGCAATAAGGAAAATGCAATCAATTTTTTTCTTTCTGATATTGTAATTTAGTATAATACTAGACCACTAAGAAGTGAAAGAATAGTCTTCATGCTCTACTAAGAATTCTACTTGTCCTGATAGTTCTTCATATATATGTCTCAGGAGATGATCAATCCAATCAAAACGTGCCTTTCTTTTCTCCACCTCTGCTCCTTTATTACCCTTGTATTCTTCGACCAAAATTGTCCCTCAATGCATTATATTTGCCTGTGAAATTTATTTAAGCTATATACATGGAGCCAGGACAGTAAAGGCAATGTGAGAAACAGAGTTAGAGGCTTAAAAAACTTAGCAATTCTCCTGTTCTGAAGAAAGCAACCATCGACCAGCCACCTCGGTTCTCCATGATTCTCCCATAGGGCCAGTTGGGCTCCATCTTACATAGAGGTTGTTTTTAATCCCATCATAAAATATAAATGGAGATGTGAAATATACATTAATTCTTGCAGTCAAAACTCTAGAAGATGTTGGAAATACAAAGGAGGCTTTTTTTAAAAAATAAAATAGTGTGTCCACTTGGGATATCACAGTATTAGTCAATTAAATCAAAGTGTACCTGGAATGAGCAAATGAAGAGCTTCCTCTAAAGACAGACTCAGTCTCCTAGCTATACCTTCAGTCTAATTGTACAAATGAGGGCTTACCATATGCTTTATGTTTTATCCTGGCACATTACTTACAAAATTGAGCAATGTATAACTATAACCAAGACCACTCTAATTGGTTGGAATTTAATTTTTGTCTGGGTTATAGTGTATCAAGTTCATGTTAGCTGAAAAAAAAATGAGGTTTTGTGGAGTCGGGTTTTGCCTTGACAATTCTCAAAAAAGTAGGCAAATGCCACAATGCTGAGTCTTATTCTATTAAAATCATGAAATGTATGTGTGGCTCCCCATTGACCAAAGGATACCACACTCAATCCTAAAGTTTGCTCAGTAAGTACTCAGAGTCTTCTTAGACAGATACAGTTCACATTGCCTAACATCTGAATTTCATAGCTTAACAACATTGCTCCTGGAGGACTATCTTCTCTGCAACTGTTCCCTACAGATGATATAGAACTACTACTAGCTGCCATTGTCCAGTATCATGTGAGAACTATTACATCTAGCAAACTTTATAAAAAAACAACCATTAGGATTCTGGTCATAATTAATTTATTTCTATCTCATCATGGTAAAGCCCAAAACATTAAGTCAAACTACTAAAGTTGAAAAAAAATGTCTTTATATAAAAGAGTAGACTCATTCTGAGCACAAGAACAACCTTCACCAGATAGTCGGCCTTTTAACACAAGGTATCACTACATACCACATGCAAAAAAAAGAAAAAAAAGAAAAAAAAAGAAAAAAATGAGACAAGATACTGACTACAATAGCTTCAAAATGATCCTCACTTGTTACATGAAGCTCCTTTAGGCTGAAGGTTTGAGTATACCACGTACTTTTAACTCAAATCTATAAAATTAGAAAGGGATATACTCGAGTATCTTTGCAATTAAATAAGAGAATTTTTTAACCCATGCACAGATGGCTTCCGTACAGATTTCTGCCAGACATTCAAAGAAGAAATATCAATACTCCTCAAACTGTTCCATATAGTACAAAATGAAGAAATACTGACAAATACTTTTTATGAAGTCATAATAGCCATAATACCCAAGCCACTCAAAGACTCAACAACAACAACAACAACAAAATAATTACAGACCATTTTCCCTCATGAATATTGATGCAAAAATTCTCAAAAAATTATGGCAAACCAAATACAACAACATATTTAAAAAACTCATATACCATGATCAAGTAGAATTAATTCCAAAAATAGGGGTGGTTCATCATACAAAAAATATGTAAATGTCATCCATCATATAAATAAATGGAAGTAATAAAATCCACATGATCATTTCCATAGATGTTGAAAAAGCCTTTGACAAAATCCAATGCTTTATTATAATAAAAATCCTGGAGAGATAAAGAATAAAAGGAAAACACCTTAATATAAATATAATAAAGTAGATTTACAAGCAGCCAATGGCAACATCAAATTAAATGGAGAGAAACTCAAAGCAATCCCACTAAATTCAAGAACTAGACAAGGATGTTCTTTCTCCCCTTTCTACTCAATATAGTTCTCAAAGTTTTAGCTAAAGCAATAAGAGAACCAAAGGAGATAAAGGGGATACAAATTGGAAAAAAACAAGTGAAACTATCTCTATTTGCAGATGATGTGATTGTACAGATAAGTGATCCACAAAATTAACCAGGAAGCCCATTGATTCCGGTTCCGCTCCTGGGACCAAGTGCTGTCTGCAGAGTTCCAGCGCACTCTGGAGCAGGGGCAGGTAAACTCTGCCCCTGACCACATCCACAGCTCCTGCTGAGGGAATTTGCACAGCTCACCACCACAACCTCCAACTGAGTGAACCAACTACAGGGGTCTCTGAAGGGCAGATTCAGACCCTGCCCAGAAGTGAGGAGGGGTAACCAGGCCTCAGTGCCTATATCCCAGCCTGGGAGGGAGAGTTGAGCTCCCATAGCTTCAGGTTCCGTTCCCTGGACCAAGTGCTGTCTGCAGAGTCCCAGCACACTCAGGAGCAGGGGCAGGTAAACTCTGCCTGTCACCACACCCACAGCTCCTGCTGAGGGACTTTGCATGGCTACCCACCACAACCTTGAACTGAGCAAACCAACAACTGCAGGGGTCTCTGAAAGACAGAATCAGACCCTGACCAGAGAGGTGACAGCAGGCACACAAATTCGAGTGCCGGATTGGTAGATAGATATTCTTTCAGTCTGACTTTGTCCTGAAATACCCTGTTTACTCCATCTATGGTGATTGATAATTTTGCAGGGTATAGTATTCTAGTTTGGCATCCATGCTGTTTTAGCGTCTGTATAACTTCTGACCAAGCCCTTCTAGCTTTCATCGTTTCCATTGAATAGTCAGGCGTTATTCTGATGGGTC
>PVIH01015922.1:7443-35462 GCA_004025045.1 Sigmodon hispidus
CCCATGTTCCTGGATTGGTAGGATCAACATAGTAAAAATGGCAATTCTACCAAAGGCAATCTACAGATTCAATGCACTGCCTATCAAAATCCCAACACAATATTTTTTGGACCTTGAAAGAACAATACTCAATTTCATTTGGAATAACAGGAAAGCCAGGATTGCCAAAACAATTTTACTCAACAAAAGAACCTCAGGAAGTATCACCATCCCTGACTTCAAGTTATACTACAGAGATACAGTAATAAAAACAGCCTGGTACTGGCATAAAAACAGACTTGTGGATCAATGGAATAGAACTGAGGATCCAGACATTAACCCAAAAACTTATGAACATCTGATCTTTGACAAAGAGGCCCAAAACATTCAATGGAAAAAACATAGTATATTTAACAAATGGTGTTGGCATAGCTGGATGGAAGTGTGTAGAGAAATGTAAATAGATCTGAACCTGTCACCCTGCACAAGACTCACATCCAAGTGGATCAAAGACCTCAACATAAACCCAGCCACTTTGAACTTAATAGAAAAGAAAGTGGAAAATACACTTCTACAAATTGGCACAGGCCACCACTTCCTAAATATAACACGAGTGGCACAGACACTAAGACCCACAATCAATAAGTGGGAATCTCCTGAAGCTAAGAAGCTTCTGCAAAGCCAAGGACACTGTCAATAAGACAAAACGCCAGCCTACAGAATGGGAAAAGATTTTCACCAACCCTACAAGTGATAGAGGACTGATCTCTAAGATGTATAAGGAGCTCAAGAATCTAGAGCCGAAAACCTTGAATAACACAATCAAAAAATGGGGTTCAGATCTAAAAAGGGAATACTCAGAAGAGGAATTACAAATGGCTGAAAGGCACCTGAAAAAGTGCTCATCCTCTTTAGCCATCAGAGAAATGCAAATCAAAACAACTTTGAGAAACCACCTATCACCTGTTAGATTGGCTAAGATAAAAGGCACAGATGACAGCCTATGTTGGAGAGGATGCGGAGCAAGGGGAACACTCCTCCATTGTTGGTGGGAGTGTAAGCTTGTTCAGCCATTTTGGAACGCAGTATGGCGGTTTCTCAGAAAATTGAAAGTCAATCTCCCCAAGGACTCAGCAATACCACTTCTGGGTGTATACCCTAAAGATGCACAGTCACACTCCAAAGGTATTAGGTCAACTATGTTCATAGCAGCATTATTTGTAATAGCAAGGACCTGGCAACAACCTAGATGTCCCTCAACTGAAGAATGGATTAACAAACTGTGGTACATCTACACAATGGAATACTACTCAGCAGTAAGAAAAAATGATATTCTAAAATTTGCAGGCAAATGGCTGGACTTGGAGAATATCCTCCTGAGTGAGGTATCACAATCTCAGAAAGATAAGCAGGGGATGTACTCACTCATTAGTGGTCTCTAAACAAACAAACAAGAAATAGTCAAGCATGCCCAAGTTGCAAACCACAACCACTTAACAGCTTGGGATCAGAAACACCCTGGACTGACTCTTCGGGTCCCACTCCACCTAAAGGAACACCTGACTCACTCTTGAGAAAGGGTGGACAAAACCGGATCTGCCAGGTGTGGAGACTGAAGTAAGCAATATTGGGTCAGTGGGACCATGGGACTCTGCTGCCTGCCCAGAGAGGGTATGGGGAGTTGTGGAGAAGAAAAAATGACCTGATGTCGCGGGAGTGGGAAGGGACCTTGAATAATGATATACAGGGATAGAAAGCATGACTTCTTTGTTCATAATAATAATAATAATAAATATACAGAAAAAGAAAATATTTAATCTTAAAAAATATATTTATTTATATGTTTGTAATTTTAGAAATGCTTAATTTAACTAAATAAGGCTGTTTACTTCCTGATTTACTAAATATTATGATTTGAAAGTATTGAAAATCTTTTTTTTTACCTTTGTGAAGACTTAAGGATGGGAACATTTTTATTCTCTATATAAGATATGAGTAGAAAAAAAGTGGAATGAAAAAAGAAGCAGTGAGTACACATAATCCATGAATTCTTTCCCTCTTTCTAAATTTTTTCATACAGCAACAAAAGAAAGTAGAAAATAAGGCATATATTTGCAAGTTCTAAAATCACTATTTTCTGCGGAATATTACTTTACACTGTGTGAATTTATGTCACTGTGTACGGTTAAATAAACAAGCTGACTGATGAATAGCTGAGTAAGGTATAGTTAGGTTAGACAGTCAAGCTGAGAATGCTGGGATGAGGAAGAGCAGAGGCAAAGAAGTCTTCATCCAGACATAGAGATAGAAAGAGATGAATGTGCCATGCTAATGAAGGTATCCCACATGATAGATTGTAAATAAGCAACACAGATTAACTTAAAACGTAAGAACTAGTTAATAATAAGCCTGAATTATTGGCCAAGAATTTCTAATTAACACTAAGCCTCTGAGAGCTGCTTCAGGCCAGAGAATGTCTGCTAATTACTATTAACAACACATGTTATAACTTGGGTAAATATAGTTTTGATTTTTAATTAACCAGGTTTGGTCAATGTCATTGAGGTTTATACTTCTCACCCTCTTCTAAAATCTAGAGTAAATCTCTGACCACCATTAGTATAGATGTTGAAATAATTTCCACAGTAATTTATAGTCATAGCAGGATTCCTTGAGTATGTCAGAATGCAACTCGGAGACTTCTCAGCCCTCCTGGTATTCCACTCATTGAACAGTGCAACTGACCTTACAAGAATAAATTTGGGGCTATGGGATTAAGCAATTTTCTTTTATTTCTATTAATACTCAATGAGGGTGTGCTCTTACGGTTGGATAGGAAAACTTACAAAAAGCATTGTTGTTTATGATAATGATGTTGCTATTGTGCTGGTATTATTTTATTTATTTATTCGTTTTTCTTGTTCTCTTTTGCCTTATAATAATGGGTTCTGCCAATTAGACTAAGTAAAAAGTCATTCCTCTACTGAACAAAGAAGAAAACAGCTTTCAGAATAAGTTTTATTTTCTATTTGTTAGAGCTTTCTACTATGAAAATTCAAATTTTAATCAGTTTAAACTTAATTTCTTTACACTTTCAGATGTAACATTTACTAACCTCATTACGTTAGCACATACTTATTCTGTATCAAATACTATTATATAAGATTAAAATTGCTTTGGAGGAAAGCTACATTTGTGCACCATTAGTCAGTGTGTAGAAATCCTGTTTCGAAACTTTGGTAGTTTGGGCAAGTACAGTCACAGTTGTGAAAGGCTCTGAACATTTGAAATGAAAGGACACAGAGAGAACATTACCCACCCACTGTAACACCCACTCATTCTGCAAAGGAGTCACAAAGATATTAAGAGTTATTACCCAGTGATTCACAGAAAGCTCTTTATGAAGCCCTTTTAGGTGCACTGACTAAGATTTTAGTTTCGATTTCTGTTCATTTCATAACTTCATAGTTTTTCTACTTTCCCTGATAGTCTCATGATACTCATTTACTAACTATTTTTAAAACATTATATGTATTATAATGATTTCACTACATGGATAATGTTTAGTGTATTTGCTACCTTTAACATTAACTTGTAAAATAAGAAGTAGTGCAACCTCCCCATTGACAGATGAAGATAATGTGTTCTGGAAAGCTTCTGGCTTTCTACAAACTACATAGTGAGTGGTGGCATTAGAAAAGGAGCAGGAAGCCTGTGTTACTCGAGGCCTTCACAGTAAGCACAGCAGCAAACTAATTCTAGTTTTCCTCTGCACTTAGACTGTGCTTTTACCTGGATTCAGACTTTCTACTTCTATTAGAACTCTCTCAGAGTTGAAAACTTTAAAATATTTTATTAAATGATTCACCCAAGGTTACTGAGATTATGGTAGAAATGTGTTATTTTCCTAGAGAGGTTTGCTGTTCAGCAAAAGAACAGGACACTAACAGCAATAACACATCATACAATTTTAAAATTGAAAATTTAATCTTCAATCAATGGCTATGCAGAAATAGCTTTAATGTGAATGGAAATAAGACTAGGACCATGACTAATTTCCCTTTGAGTAGTGTAATAATACCCATCTTTAGATGTAGTTTTAATATCTCATTCTTATGGATTTGAAACATTATTATCCTCAAGGCTTGATGAACCTACCATTAATTTTTAAATATTAAACAAATTTCTTCATCTAAATCATAAAAATAAGTCCTTAAACTCTGGAGAGAATAGAATTTACTGAGAAATGCATTAACTTGTAACTAAGGTGTTGGGTAAGCAATGGAATAGTATAGAATCATTCGTTAGGTACTGTTCCACCATAGTTAAGATTAATTGGAGTTCAAATATAAAATTATTGCAGAAACGTGTTTTAATTTTTTTATTTTTGAAATTATAATTACATCATATCCCTTTATCTCTGACCCTTCAAACCACCTTATATACTGCCTCTTTTACTCTTTCCAACTCATAACCTTCTCATTCATGAATTATTGTTCCATGTATATGTATGTGTTTATTTGTGTGTGTGTGTGTGTGTTTCTAATTATAACTAGCTCAGTCTTTATATTACTTACATGTATATAAGTAATTGTATACTGGCTTTTCAAGAAATTGTATAACTGATTGGTGTGTTTTCCACGGATAAGTCTATTTCTCACATTCTCAGCATTTCTCAGTTTTCTTTTGCATGTACATTGTTGTCCTTGTTCAGCCCATGTCTAGCCAGTAATGTTGGTTTAGCTTATGCCCTTACTAAAAGACACAGTCCCACAGAAAACTTCTTGAACTTTGTCATTGTCTAGCTCTATCAATCTTTCTCTTCCCTCTTCTACAATGTTCCCTGAGCATTAGGTGCAGAGAATGGTAGAACACTGGGAAATGGGCTCAAAAACTTTCCGACTTATTTGGCTCTAGTTTTCAATAGTAGTTCTTCCTGTTCCAAAAAGTTTACTTGATGAGGTGTAAGTACTATTTTGGAGTTAGAGACCATGCAGATTCAATAAAGTTATGATTGTAGGTTTTCCTTCCAAATATACAACTTCACTACACTTAGATAGTTGTTTATCATTCCAATAGTAGACGTAATTTTCCTCTTTTTCAGAGGTGTTTAGTCCAATTAAAGAGATGTTTGTTACTACCAATGTATGCCTCTTACAACTTCACCTTTAAATTTACTACACCATGCCAGTCATCACTGTGTTTCAGAGTTGTTATATCCAAATAGAATTGTTTATTCTTTTTCTCTTTGGAAATAGTGAATAATGTCTTCTGGTTGCATAAAGACTAGTCTTTAGTGAGGAAATACTTAGGTTAGTTTCAAGGGAGCAAACTTTGAGCCCTCATTCTGAAGTACTTGGTGTCTTCAGCAAGTAATAATTTCTATTACCTTCTTCCTCTTGAAACAAACAAGACAAACATAAATAGGCTTTGTGTTTTAAGAGTCAACAACATTGAGAACCACCTTTAAAGAAAATAACAAACATAATTGGAGAAAAAAATGTCAGTGTAATGATACCTAAGAATATTTTGCTATACTCACAGATTGGTGGCTAGGTCAACAGTTATAATAAAGGCTTCATCTAGCTACAGATACAATTAGAGCCAGACCTTTATCAATAACCTAGGCTGATTTCAGGAAATCCCACTGAAGAGAGGGAGAGAGGATTGTTGGAACAAGATAAGTCAAGGACAGCACAAGAAAACATACAGAATCACCTAACTCAGGCTCATAGGGGATCACATCATCTGAATCTACAACAAGAGAGCATCAAACTGACATAGGCCCTCTGTATATATGTGACAGTTGATAAGGGACTCCATCTCTGACCCTTTTTCCCTGGCTTTTGAGGCCCCATTCCTCATTCTTGGTTACCTTGTTCAACTTATATACAAGTGCGTGTGCTTACTATTATGTCAAATTTATATGCAATTTTTTATTCATATATCATGGAAGTCCTGCAAGAAATTAAAAGGCAGTGGGTTGAATGGATAGCAGGAAGGTTTGTGAAAGGTACTGGAATGAAAGGGGAAATGTGAAAGTTCCATCAAGATCTAAAATTAATTAATTAACTAATTAATTAATAACAAAATGTCTAATGTTAATTTTGTAAGGTGGGTTTTGATGAGATCATTTTCTGCCTAGATAAAAAAATTTCTTTAAAATTTTGTATGTAGATTGTTTAGAATGATTATTTTTTGTTTTATACTATTGTTATTATTATTATTATTAATTATTTGGTCTTTTGAGACAGGGTTTTACTGTGTAAGAGTGCTGGATGTCCTGTAACTAGCTGTGTGGACCAGCATGGGCTCAAATTCATAGACAGCTGACTGCTTCTATTTCCTGAGTGCTGGGATTAAATGTATACAACATCATCACCTGGCATTTTCCTGATTTTTCTTATGGCTTCTTTATTATCTTATTCACTGTCTCTTCTGTATTTTTATGCCTCCTTATTTCTTAATTAGAGTAGTCTTCCTTTTTACCTTTCCCTTATCAGGTCACCTATGCCCTGAAATTCCTCTCATTATCATTCCTTCACTATTCTTCTTAACAATGGTTTGCTTTATTAATGTCTGCAGTAAATTCAGAATATGTTCTCATACCAGAAGCTTTGGCTGGAAGCCTCTTATAAAAGTGAACATATGACAATTGTCTTTCTGAGTTCATATTGACTCACATAATATGATTTCTTTCTAGTTCCATACATTTACATGTCAAGTGCATGAGTTCATTTTTTTATATATTTGGATAGTATTCCATGGTGAATGTGCCACATTTTCTCCATTGATAATTTGAAAGACATTCAGATTTTTTCCATTTTCTAGTTTTGTGCTAGTTTCATAACCCCAAACAAGACCACCACAGAACCCTTATTTGGTACCAAGCATAAAGTGGTTTGTTCATTATAAGTCTAGGCTGTGGCTAATTCTTAGCACTCTTGTGCAATGGGTGGACAAGATGAACCCCATGCCTTCACAGTGAAGGGTTTTAAAAGGAAAAGCAGGGAGATTAAGTCTAAGGTAATTTAGACAATTTCTATCAGCAGTTGCAAGGACATTTGGATCCCCACAGATATTGTGTACTAAAACTTGCTATGCTGTGGTGCATCTGGGTGAGGTCACCCTGCCTGGGGACCTTGAGCTGTTTGGGGCTGTTTTTAAAACTCTATGGAACTGAGCAGAGCTAACTTAGTCAAGTTCTTTGTAAAATGGAGGTTTGGTTTTGTTTTGTTTTGTTTTTATCAAAATGGACTTTATCTTGTCTTCATTCCCTCCTCTTTATTTTATCTTGGAGAGCCCAAACATGGATCTCAGTGTTCTAACTCTTTATTCTCTTTGAGCCCATATGGACCATGGTAATTGACTTTTTTCAAAATATTGGTTGCTACTGGCTGGTAACTAGAGCCAGCAACTATCAGTTAAATAGGTTTAATTAAAAAATGCATATGGGGATTCTCAATTATATCTGGATGATAAGAAGGTTAAAACTGGCAGAAGTCCACAGTAATATTGGGAAACCAGGTGCTAAGAGGTCACCTTTGACACTTGAACTAGTACTTCTCTGCTTTAAGATTTATGAGTTGTCAAGTTAAATGCATTGTAGGGGGGACATGTAGGTTTCCTGATGAACATCACACAGGTACAGTGCTTACAATCAGCAGGGTGTCAAGATCGGCATGGCTTGGAGTGTTGAACCAGGAGTTTGTGGGAATTGTCTGGGTTCTGGGTGATCTCTGTCCTTCTTAGTTTTCAGGCATGGCATGGGCATAGTAAATCCAGGCAGCTACACCTATGTCTATCACATTTTGATTCCCATTTTTTTGTGTTAACTTTAAAATGTCATAATTGATCTTGCATTCTGTGAGTCCCAATGTAAGAGGAATGACAGATTTTTTGAAGCAACACCTGACCCAAGTGTTCAGATCTTGCAGTCGGATATCTACCACCATCACTCTAGGTATTTCACCATAGGAAGAATTATTATATAGGCTATGTTCTCTCAGGTATACTGGGGAGTTTGGGCAGGATGAGAGGTCCTGTGTCTACTAGAACTGGGACCAATATTAAGCTGGTTTGTATCACTATCTCTTGAGCAGTTTTAGCTGCAAAATTATTGTCATTTGAGCTGAGGTGCCAGCAAGAATTAGTTTGTAATAACCTACTTCCCCAAAGTAGTGACTGGAGCCCCTGAATACGTCTGTCCATTCTGCACAAACCTGCTTCAGTCTGTGTACCAAGTGACTTCTGCATGGAACAGAGGGGTATCTTTCCAATCAGGCCTAATGCATTGTGGCTGAACCAAAATTTACCATTCCTGGCCTCTAAGGACATGGGCTACTGGTAGATTTCGACTGAATCTGCCCATGGCTTGAGCTTCACATACACTGGGAGGTGTTGTGCTGCTAGTACCCTACCCCATGTTTTGGCTCAGGCTAATATGATCTTCTGCAGCTATTTCTTCAATTGAGGGTCAGGCTTAAGAGGTACTTAGTGCAGCCTGTACTCCTCACCCAGATTACTGGTTATCAGTATATGAATGGTCCTTCTATCTTTATTGAGAAGATAGAAGCTCCTTTAACAGAAAAAATGTATTTTGGCTTCCATTTTAGGTAGCAAGTTGTCTAACAAGAGATATGGGCACTCTAGAATTATTCTAAAAGAGGGAGTTACCTACTCTTTTCCCAAGTTCACTATATTTTGGGTAGTCCATAAATAGGGATTAGCCCCTATGGCCCTTTTGAACCCAAATCTTTTAATCTGCTATGAAACCACTGGCCTTTAATAAACACTTGAATTTGAGTTCCTATGTCCACCATGAAATCAACAATTTTTCTCCATATTTGGGGAGGAGGGCCAAACCATGTCTCCCCTAGTTCCTATCTATGTTTCTCTAGCTAAGGACTTTAGTGTTGCCCTTAGTCACAATTTCAGAGCATTTATTTTTTTACCCAATGCTCTTCTTTCTTTCAACTGGAACTCTGGTTCCTGCACAGCCAGGGCCCTCTGTTACATTTCAGTTTTTCTCCCCTGGCTGTCAGCTGTTGCAATCTCCTGAATCAGCAGTAGCATATAGTATGACACAAGTCAGATGCTAGTTTTTAATGCTTTTCCTTTTACCTCTGACTCACTTCAACACATTCCCTTTCATTATGTACTTACTTTTTCATCCACTCTATTTAAAACTTTAATACTCTTCTCTCTTAGGCACTCTAATTTCTGCCGTTTCCTACTTTTGTCTGGGGCTGCCTGGTTAATAAAGGCCAACGTTATGGCAGCCATACTCTAAAAATGCAACTGAACCTTTTTCTGAGCCCTGATTTAAATAATAAACCTCACTCAATGTTTTAGGCTGATGCATGGTTGCTTTCAGATTTGTTAATAGAGCCTAGTGATAGACTAGCAGCCTCCTATTAACTTCTGCTATGTTATAATCCCATTTAGGTTGGGTAAAAAGGAACCCAGCATCCATGAGAGCCTTTTTAGAAGTAGGCTCCCCAGTGGGTCCTGAAACAAATGTTTATGTTTTCAGCTGGACTAAATCTCTTTCTTCAGTGATATAGAAGACCTGTAGCAAAACCTTGGCCAATGATGTTAAGGACTCTTATAGAAGAGAAATATTTTTTTACACTATGTCTATATCTATAATGGCACAAAGGCTGGAATAATGTTGCTTTTGAGTAATTAGGGAGGCTGTCCTAGTTCTTAATCCAGCTAAGCTGGCCTCCAATAAGATACTTAATGTAAAAGTATCTGACTCTCTTTTAACATGTCCCAAAGCCAGGGATTCTAGTCTGTTAACAACTCATCCTTGGGGTAATAGAAGCATTTGGGGACTATTCTCAATAGGACACAAAAAAACAGCTTTAGTAAGAACCTATACATATGTATATGGTGTTAGCCCCAAGGAACATGTCTACCAAGTATCATAGTGAGGGATCAGGTAACCTGTCACCTGTCTCTGACAGGCAGGTAAGGGTCTGATTGCAGTGGACTTGTAGTTCTTTGAGAAGAGTCCCAATACAAAGGTCTTGGCCAAAGACTTTCTAGAGGGTTAATGAAGCCTTGGACTTCTATTGGCACTGTTTGTAGCGTAGGATCATGCCATTCAAAAGCAAAATATAGTTGACTCTTGGAGGCTGGAAGCAGACTAAAGAGAAATACTTCAGGCTTAAACTGTCTATCAGCAGCTAGAGAACTGAGAAGGATATATGGATTTGGTACTATTGGATGGATGTTAATCACCTTCTTATTGACTTCCCTTGAGTACTGGACCAGCCAATAATCAGTGATATGAAGATTACTGACAGGTAGCAAGAGAATATTTCAAACTGACTGTACAGGTAAGAGCATTCCCAAACCTAGCAGTTGCCTAATGTCTGGCGTACATCCTGGTTGAACTCTCAAATGAAGAGAAGAAGATAAACACCATTTTAAGAAATCCCTGCATTCTCAAAGAACTAAGCTAAAAACTAAACTTTAGATTCTCTTAGTTACATAAAGTTTTTAAAACAGCTCAAAACAGATCAAGGCCCCTGATCAGGGTGGTATCATTCAGAGGCACCAATGAATAGAAAGTTTTAGAAAACAATATCTGTGGGGCTCTAAATTTTCTTGCAACCACTGATGAAAATTTTTCAAATTCCCTTAAATCTAAATTTCTGCTTTTTTCTTTAAAAACCCTTCAGAGTGAGGGCTTGGAGCAAATCTTCTTTACCTGCTGCCTCTGGGAGTCAGCACAAGTCTAGACTCATGATCAATAAACCTTTTAGTGATAGAATCATATGAGGGTTCTGTGTTGGTCTTGGCTTGGAATCATAACACTGCTATTGTGAAAAGGGCAGCAATGAACATGACTGAGAAGGTATCTCAGGAGTAGGATGTCATGTCCACTTAGGGAGTTGCTTCCTCTACATCTGGCAGCTACTTTCATATCTCCATTCCCCTTCCAAGCACTATTAATTTGATCTTTTTGCCCATGTTTCCTGTCTGGATATTGACCAATCAGTGTTTTATTAAACCAATAAAAATTTGTCAGAGTGACAAATCTTTACATTGTAATGGAGGATGATTCAATAGCATTTTACTATTTCTTTTGAAATTAGATGTAATAGGTTCAATTCATTAGCAGCTGAACTGAATTTAAAAGAGAAAAACAAAGAAGTCACACTTCTATCCTTGTATATCCTTTTCAAGGTCCCTTCCCCCTCCCACCACATCAGGTCATTCTTTCTTCTCCTCAACTCCCCATCCCCTCCCTGGGCAGGCGGCAGGCAGTCCCATGGTTCCACTGTCCCAATATTGCTTATTTCAGTCTCTACTCCTGGCAGATCCAGTTTTCTCCCCACAAACTCAAGACTGAGTCAGGTGTTCCTCTAGGGGGAGTGGAAAGCAAGGAGTCAGTCCAAGGTGTTTCTGATCCCAAACTGTTTAGTGGTTGTGGTTTGCAGCTTGGGCATGCTTTACTTTTTTCTTGTTTGTTTGTTTGTCTGTTTGTTTGTTTATAGTCCACTAATGAGTGAGTACATCACATACTTCTAGGTGTACTCCTTAGCAACTTCTGGAGATGATTAAGCAAGGAAGGAAAATCTATCTTGAATGTGGGTAGTGGTATGCTGTAGACTGTTGTTTCATGAATGTAACGAAAGAAATGGAGAAAGCTAGCTGAGTGTCAACATTCATCTTTGTCTATTCCTTAGTCTACTTAGATGTGAAGAAATTCCTGGCTCCAAAATTGTGGTCTCCACCTGCTAGCAGGCCTAAATTACCATAAGGAGACATGGACTCTAATCAGGAGCCATATAATATAATTACCACTTTGCATTTGGAATTGAGTGTAGAGCTTTCATACCTTCTAGGCAACTGTTCTATCCTTAAGTTATTTCCCTGGCTACACTTAAGTTCTCCAATTAGGTCTTGAACTTGTAATTTTGGTGCTTTGATATTATGATGACCTTCATTACCCTATCAAAATAATTACTATAATATTAATTATTTTTAAAAAATATGATTAACTTATATGTCTGATATAAAATGTGCTTTTATATTATATTCATGCTGATTACTAAATTTATGTATTTTACTTATTGAGTTTATTTCATATTTTTATCCCCTTACATCTATTATATTCCCTGAAATAAATACATTTTTCCAGATATCACAAGTAATATGGAGAAAAAGAGAGGGAAGAAGCAAGAGAAAAATAGAAAATAATTTTTAGAAAACTCTTTTAATTTTGTAGAGACTAGAGTTGGAATATAAAGATAACAGACTGGAAAGCAAATATCAATTCTGTATGAGTTAAATGTCTTATATCTCATAAATACCTAATCTGATAAAATTAGGGTGCATTTTAATAATTTAAGTTTTACTTATTAACCTATGAGAAATGGGTAGTAGGGCAAAGGAAATTGAGGAGTCTAGACAGTAAATGCTTACATTATGTTTAATAGATCTTTTGGTTAAACTATGCTTGCTAAAATTGCTACAAAAAATACAGAGGATATAAGGATAATAGGAGAGAAAGTTCTAGACATTATTCTTCATATTTGAGATTTTTACATGTATACCATCCATTATTTGTGTAGCAGAAGTATAACTAACTTAAGAAAATGTAATCATAAAAATATAATATATAAAATATGCATTATAATTATAAAATACAATATAACTTTCTGAGAATCATATAACTTTTGCAGAGAATAAAGATATAAGTGTGAGAAGGTTAAAATAATTTTAATGTATTTAAATTCAGTTCTTAATTTAATGCCTCTCATGATTATCTTGCCAATCTGTGTGGTATTATGGTTGTTCATCCAATGAGAACTCCCAAAAATTCGTAACCTAGAAAATTTTGAATTTTCTACTAGCTTTCACATCACCTATTTCAATATGCTATTAGCCAGAATCCATGTTTTTCTTTAAACAATTTGAATCATTTTAAGAGTTCTATTAAAATATTTAACTGCTAATGTAGCATCTATTTACCTCAAGATTAGTTAACACTTTATTTCATTGCCAATAGTAACAGCAGTATTTGATATATAAATTTATATTGTCTATCTTTCTGTGAGCCCTAGATCCTAGAGCTTGAGCAGAAGACCACATTTGAACTACCTTAATTCATTAAGGAGTTTTCAGAATTTGCAATGAACCTTTAGGGCACTGAAGCCCTCTTCTAACCTGCTAAAATTATAGGCATGCACGTGGTGTACATAAATACATGCAAAAAAGACATCCATACACATGAACTTTTTAAAAAATCTACTGAACTATTCTGGTTTTGTATAAAATCATCAAAAACAAACATCAGAAAATGTGTTTATACTTTATTTACTAAAATAATTAAGCTCTGTGCATAATTCTTTTTTTTTTGTTGTCATAAATGTATTTTAACAAATAAAATATTCATAGTGGTTTACATACAAAATTAGTGTGCAAAGAATAACAAAACACCTGAACATGCTAATTATATTGCTTTTATAAATGTTATTATTAATTAGAAAATATAATTCCTAGTACAATTCTATTTTTGAGTTTACTAGATATTTTTTGTTAACTTTTCAGTACTATCATGAATCTGTAATTAACAAATTCTACCCTTTTCTATGGGAAAGCTGAGGTGAAATTAATTGGTTTTATTCTTTTAGCTACTTTTATATACTGTCCATCCTCTAAAGAACTATTGATTTCTAAAATCAATTATAAATACTAAGAACTATAAACTTTTTATATGCTTATCATAATACTCACATTTTATCATGTGCAATCTGAAAGATAGTAAAATAAAAATACTAAAATGTTTATTTATATATTCTATTTAACATGTAAGAAAAAGAAAAGAATAATTCAAAATTGGTAGAAAAAAAATCAATGAAACTGCTTCTGTCTGGACTCCTATCACTAAAATGAATGAAAGCTTATGTATGTTCTTGCAAATGTTTGAGAAAGTAGCAGCACATTTTTCGAAAGCATCCTAGTGTTTCACATCACACTTTAGAAAATGCCTATATTGAAACATTTAAAAATGATTTTTGTAAAACAGTTAACATTATTTTTTACATAGTCATCTTAAAATGTCGTCTTCTCTAAGATAATGAGATAAGCATAGCTGGATTCCTAATTCAATTGTGCTTTTATGCTCTCATGTTTGTTCACAGTCCATAAATCCCTGTATTAGCTGTCAGCATTCTCATTCCACTTTAGAAATAAATAATGAGAGATTTTTTAGGATGAAAAGAAGATATGCATGTTTAGTTCTTAAAAGATGTGATGTTTGATATACTTAATGACATTAGAATATGACAATGTTGTTTTCTCTATATGGAAATGACATTGCTGAAATAAACTCAGTAGAGTGGTGAGTATGAATTGCTTTCCTAGAGCCATACAATGTATGGCATTATTCAACTGTAGCCTCTGCTCAGCCTTTTTGTAACAAATACAACATTCTTGCTATATTATTGTTTTATTTTTAGATGTTCTGTTTATGATATATGTGGACCTATAAAAATGACAACATAGTGAACCAGTAAATATCAAAAAGTATTGTAGTTATGAAATTCCATTTTCCAATAAAATCTTTCTTGAAGGCACAACATTTGAAACTCATAAAACTCAAGCTACAATCCCAGATATAAAGAAATTCTTCCTCTTCATCACTTCCCTTGTAGGTATTCTCCCAAAGACCTCAGAGCTTAGAACACTGTTAGCCACTATTTCAAAATCCACCCATGGCAGTGTTTCATTAAATATATGTAAAGGCCTTAGAAACTGAAAGTGCTTAACATTAACAATTGTGTTACGTTCATAGTAAATATTTTTGAGTTATTATTTATGAACCACTACACTGACATTACCTGCATTATATTTGTGATTTTTAGTTCCATCTCCTCAAAAAAAAATTACTTTTAGCAACTTTCTAAGGCATTTTATAATGAGAAAATTGTATTCAACTGTATGTTTAATTTCTCTGGAATATGTTTCTACAAAATTATAAAGCCAAAGTCTGAGCTGAAGCATTTTTTTCAAAGTTTGATTATTAAATAAATATCCATTATTTATTTTGAAACTCAATTCATTATTTAAGATACGATCCCTTAATTGACCAAAATGTAATGTCAATGAGGAAAATAGACTCACTACTCACAAAACCATGTATTTTTTTCCTCTTTTTTTATTATGAATAATGTCTCATTTTTTTTGTCCATGTATCTCCTTGTTCAAACTCCCTTCCCCTTCCTGCCCTTCCCAGTGACTCTCTCTTCTCCCCATCTCCTTATTTCCTCCCCAAAAAAGGCAGGAGGTCCCAAGGTCCCTAGGTGGCTTAGTTCAGCATCCATTCCAGGCAGATCCACATTCCTCATCCCAACATCAACACAGGTTCAGGTGTGGCTCAGGAGGAAATGGACTCCAAGGTGCTTCAGATCTCAAGCTGTCCAGTGGTTGTGGTTTGCAGCTTGGGAATGTTTTGATTTTGTTTAAAGTCCACTAATAAGTGAGTACATCCCCTGCTTATCTTTCAGGGTGTGTGATATCACACTCAGGAGGATATTCTCCAAATCCATCTATTTGCCTGCATATTTTAGGATATTATTTTTTCTTAATTCTGATTAGTAATCCATTGTGGAGATGTAACACAGTTTGTTAGTCTATTCTTCAGTGGTGGGAATCTAAGTTATTTCCAGGTTCTTGCTATTACAAATAATGCTATTATGAACATAGATGACCTAATGCCTTTAGAGTGTGATTGTGAAGCTTTAGGGCATATACCCAGTAGTGGTATTGCTGGATCCTTAGGGAGATTGATTCCCAGTGTTCTGAGAAACTGCTACACTGCATTCCAGAAGGGCTGAACAAGCTTACACTCCCACCAACAATGAAGGAGTGTTTCCCTTACTCTCCATCCGTTCCAGCACAGGATGTCATTTGTGTCTTTAATCTTAGCCATTCTGACAGGTGTGAGGTGGTACCTTGAAGGTGTTTTGATTTGTGTTTCTCTGATGGCTATAGATGTTGAGAACTTTTTCATGTGCCTTTCAGTCATATGTAATTCTGCTGAGAATTCCCTTTTTAGTTCTCAATCTCATTTTTTGATTGGGTTATACAAGGTTTTGGGCTTCAGTTTCATGAGTTCTCTATATATTTTAGAGATCAGACCTCTGTCACTTGTAGGATTAGTAAAAATCTTTTCACATTTTGTAGGCTTTTATTTTGTCTTATTGATAATGTTTGGCTTTACACATGCTTCTCAGTTTCAGTTAGGGATGGTGATGCCTCCTGAGGTTTTTTTTGTTGAGCTAAATTGTTTTGACAATTCTGGGTTTCCTGTTTCTCCAAATGAAATTGAGTATTTTTCTTCAAGGTATGTGAAAAAATTGTGTTGGAATTTAATAAGAAGTGTATTTAATCTGTACATTGCTTTTGGTAGGATTGCCATTTTTACTATGTTAATCCTACCTAACCAGGAACATGGGAGATATTTTCATTTTTCCATATTCTCTTCAATTTCTTTCTTCAGTGATTTAAAGTTTTTGTCAAATAGATCTGTTACTTCTTTGGTTATAGTTATTCCAAGGTATTTAGTGCTATTTGAATCTCTTATAAATGGTGATGTTTCCCTTATTTCTTTTTCAACTGTTTTATCTGTCACGAATAGGAGGGCTACTGAATTTTTTTTTTGAGTTAATATTGTATCCTGCTACATTTCTGAAAGTGTTTATCAGCTGTAGAAGTTCCCTGGTAGAATTTTGTGGATAATTTTTGTATATAATCATATTATCTGCAAATGAAGATAGTTTCACATCTTTTGCAATTTATATCCCATTAATCTCTTTTTGTTCTCATTGCTTTAGCTAAGATGTTGAGAACTATATTAATAGATAAGGGGAGAGAAGACAGTCTTGTCTAGTTCCTGATTTTTAGTGTAATTGCTTTGAGTATATCTCCACTTAGTTTGATTTTGGCCGTTGGCTTCTTCTAAATTGCATTTATTATACTCACATACTTTCCCTGTATTCCTCATCTCACCACGACTTTTGTCAAAGTCTTTTTCAGTGAATAAGGATATGATCATATTTTTCTTTCAGTTTGTTTATATGATGGATAACATTTATGGGTTTTTGTATATGGAACCATCCCTGCATTTTTGGAATGAAGCTCACTTGATTGTTGTGGATGACATTTTTTATATATATTGCTGTGTATGGTGTGCCAGAATTTTTGCATCAATATTCATGAGGGAAATTGGTTTGTAATTCTCTTTCTTTGTTGTGCCTTTGAGTGACTTGGGTATTTGGGTAATTGTGGCCTCATAGAGTTTTGCAATATTCCTTCAGATTCTAGTGTATGAAACATTTGAGAAGAATTTCTGAGTAGTTTTTCTTTGTATATCTGGTAGAATTCTCAACTGTAACCATGTGTACCTGGCCTTTATTTTTACTTGGAAGGCATTTAATGACAGCTTCAATTTCTGTTAGGGTTATAAGTCTCTTTAGGTATTTAAATTGATGTTGATTTAATGTGGGTAAATGGTACCTGTCCAAAAAGCTGTCCATTTCTTCTAGGTTTTCCATTTTTGTGGAGTATTTATTTTTCAAAATATGACCTGATAATTCCCTGGATGTCCTGTGGGTCTTTTATAATGTCCTCATTTCTTTTCTGATTTTGTTGATTTAGATACTCTCTCTGCTTTTTGGTTAGTTTTGATAAGTATTTATTTATATTGTTGACTCTCTCAAAGAATTGACTCTTTGTTTCATTGATTCTTTGTGTTGTTCTTTTTGTTTTGATTGTATTGATTTCAGCTTTAAGTTTGATTATTTCCTGCTGTCTACTTCTTCTAGTTGAGTTTGCTTCTAAATGTTCTAAGGATTTCAGCTGTGCTGTTAGTCCTCTAATGTGGGCTTTATTTAGGTTTTTCATATAGGCATCTAGTGCTGTGAATTTTCCCCTTAAGACAGCCTTCATTGTGTCCCATAAGTTTGAGTATGTTGTGAATTTTTTGAGCTAAATTCTAGGAAGACTTTGGTATCTTTCTTAATTTCTTCCTTGACTCAGAGGTGGTTCAGCTGAGTGATGTTTACTTTCCATGAGTTGGTAGGCTTTCTGTGATTTTTTGTTGTTGTTGAACTCCAACTTTAGGCCCTGGTGGTCTGATATAATACAAGGGATTATTTCCATTTTTTTGTATCTGTTGATATTTGCTTTATAACCAATTATGAGATCAATCTTAGAGAAAATTCTATGTGGTGCTGAAAAATATGTATATTTTTTGTGTTTGTTTGGAAGCTCCTGTAAATATCTATTAAATGCATTAGCATCAGAACCTCTTTTAGGCACATTATTTCTTTGTTGAGTCTTTATCCAAGGGTAAAAGTGGAATATTGAAGTCTGCTAGTGTTAGAATGTGAGAATTGATGTGGGATTTGAGCTTTCTTTTACATAGAAAAGTGCCCTTATATTAAGGGCATAAATATTCAGTATTGAAGTCACATCTTGATTAATTTTTCCTGAGATGAATAAGTAATGTCCATTCTGCTCTCTTTTAAGTAATTTTAGTTTGAGGTTTAATTTGTTAGATATTAGGATGGCATCACCAGCCTGTTTCTTAGGGCCATTTGATTGAAAAATCTTTTCCCAGATTTTCACCAACCCTACAATTGATAGAGGACTGATCTCTAAGATATATAAAGAGCTCAAGAATCTAGAGACCAAAACCTTGAATAACCCAATCAAAAAATGGGGTACAGATCTAAAAAGGGAATTCTCAGCAGAGGAACTACGAACGGCTGAAAGGCACCTGAAAAAGTGCTCATCATCTTTAGCCATCAGAGAAATGCAAATCAAAACAACTTTGAGATACCACCTAACACCTGTTAGATTGGCTAAGATAAAAGGCATAGATGACAGCCTATGTTGGAGAGGATGCTAAGCAAGGGGAACACTCCTCCATTGTTGGTGGGAGTGTAAGCTTGTTCAGCCACTTTGCTATGCAATATGGCAGTTTCTCAGAAAATTGAGAATCAGTCTCCCCAAGGACCCAGCAATACCACTCCTGGGTGTATAGCCTAAAGAGGCACATTCACACTCCAAAGGTATTAGCTCAACTACGTTCATAGCAGCATTATTTGTAATAGCAAGAACCTGGAAACAACCTAGATGTCCCTCAACTGAAGAATGGATTAACAAACTGTGGTACATCTACACAATGGAATACTACTCAGTAGTAAGAAAAAATGATATCCTAAAATTCACAGGCAAATGAATGGATTTGGAGAATATCCTCCTGAGCAAGGTATCACAAACTCAGAAAGATAAGCAGGGGATGTACTCACTCATTAGTGGTCTCTAAACAAACAAACAAGAAAAAAAGCCATGCATGCCCAAGCGGCAAACCACAACCACTGAAGAGCTTGGGATCAGAGACACCCTGGATTGACCCTTCAAACCCCACTCCAACTATAGGAACACCTGACTCACTCTTGAGGGAGGGGGGACAGAACTGGATTTGGCCATGAGTGGAGACTGATCCAAGCATTATTGGGTCAGTGGGACCATAGGACTGTCTGCTCCCTGCCCAGGGAGGGGATGGGGAGTTGCAGAGAAGAAAAATGACCTGATGTGGTGGGCGGGGGAAGGGACCTTGAATAAGGATATACAGGGATGGAAAAAAATTCAGAGGGAAAGCTGAACACAAAGTAAATATATGTGTAGCAATCTTATTTGCATTATCACCCTTGATAAGTCATGCTTATGATTTGTATCTTCTTTATAGTTATTGTTAACTTCTCAACATTTTAAATTCATTTTGCTGTTTTTCTTGATAAATACAAAATAAATAAAGAAGAAAAATCTTTTCTCAACTCTTTACTCTCAGCATGTGTTTGTATTTAAGGCGTATGTGTGTTTCTTGTATGCAGCAGAGGGATGATTTCTCTTTTTGTATCCATTGTGTTAGTGTGTACCTTTTTATAGGTGAATTGAGTTCATTGATATGAAGGGATATTAATGACCACTGATTAATATTTCCTGCTATTTTTGATGGTAGCTTGTATGTATTTCCTTTCTCTGAGTTTTTCTTCTGTGGTATTATTGATTGTTTGTGGTTTCATGGGTGTTTCTGGGATCCTTAGTTTGGAATTTTCCCTCTTAGGCTTTCTGGAGGGCCAGATTTGTGGATAGGTATTGTTTATGCCTGACTTTGTCAAGAAATATCTTGTTTACTCCATCTATGGTGATTTATAGGTTTGTTGGATATATTTGTCTAGGTATAGTATTCTAGTTTGGCAGCCATGCTCTTTTAGAGTCTGTATAACTTTTGACCAGGACCTTCTTGCTTCCATTGTTTCCATGGAATAATCAGTTGTTATTCTGATGGGTCTGTCTTTTTAGGTAAGTTGGCCCTTTGCTTTGTAGCTCTTGGAATTTTTTCTTTGTTTTGTATGTTTTGAGGCTTGATTTTTATGTGTTAAATAGACTTTTTTGGAGGTAAAATCTATTTGGTTTCCTGTAAGCTTCCTCTTTCTTTACAGGAATTTCCTAATTTAGCTTGGGAAAGTTTTCTTCTATGATTATATTGAACTTATTATCTGTGCTTTTGAGCTGGTATTCTTCTTCTTTTTCTATTCCTATTATTCTCAGGTTAGGCCTTCTCATGATGTCTCAAATTTCCTGAGCATTTTGTGTTATGGCTTTTTTGGTTTCAGTGTTTTCTTTGATGTTTATATTTTTTGCGATTGAGTCTTTAACTCCAGAGATTCTCTCTTCCATCTCTTGGATTCTGTTGGTTATGCTTGTATCTGTAGTTCCAGCTCTTTTCTTCAGATTTTCTATTTCCATTTTTGCTCCATTATGTGTCTTTTTTGTTGCTTCTATTTTAATTTTCAGTTCCTAAAATATATCTTTCATTTTTTGGTTTAACCTCTCTTGGTTTCCTTTCAAGGATTTATTCATCTCTTCCAATTTTTTGTTTGTATTTTCTCCTATTTCTTTAAGGGAATTTTTTATATCCTCTTTTAAGCCTTCAATAATCTTCATAAAGGTGTTTTTCAGTTGTTTCCTACTGTTTCATCTTCTTTGCTCTGTTCAGGTCTTGGTGTTGTAGAACCACCAGTTTCTTCTGGTGATGCTTGCTGTCTATATATTACTATATGTTTCTATGCATTGGCGTTTAACCATGGCTTCTATGGTTCACACTTAGCCAGCTTCTAGTCAGTTGTGGTTAGAAGGCTTGTGTGTCTCCTGTCTGCTCTTATCAAGAGGTCGGCAAGTTTTCTGACTCTGCTCTGGACACGTGTCTGCATTTCAAAAGCCTCAGTCCATCTCTCATGATGCTGTTTGCTCTGGAGGTGGGGGTCTGGCTGTGGGAGCTCCCTTCTCTTAGGGGTAGCTGGAGGAGGCCCCTCCCATCTAAACCCTATGGCCTGTCTGCTAACAAGTGTCTGAGATCAGATCCTTGGGTGTGAGCCTGGCCCCAGAGGTACAAAGTTAAAAAATTAAATTATGGGATAGAATATTTCATTACTCAACAATAGAGAACCTAGAGGAGGATAGAATGAAGTCATGCACCAGAAGTGGTTCCCTTTCCTGAGCTTATTAACTCCTCTGGTAATAAGGCATTTTATACCATGACTCTACTTATGTTTATAACCACTTTTCTCATTGATTTACCCAAAACTTTAATTGGAAGCTTTGCAATGTGATGAAATTTATACAATTTTTTCAGCATGATTTATTTTAAGTGAAGCTTTGTCATGTAGCTTAGAAAAGTTTTGTCATTTTTTAAAATTTATTTCTTTAATTAAAATGGTTTTTCATACTTACACCTCTGTTCTTCCCAGTCCTCTCTCAGCTTCTACCCTCCAAAGCTCCTTCCCAATCCATTCCCCAGAAAGGACAAGAAATATCAAGGTGAGTCAATTTAGTTTGGCATATTCTGTTGAGTTAGGTCTGTGTCCCTTCTCCCAGTATCAAGGCTGAGTAATGTGCTCCTCTGTAAGGAATGGGCTTGGAGATGTCAGTTCATGCACCACAAATAGGGTTCAGAAAGTGCCCATGCCATTAAACTATCATCAACATTCAGAAGATTTAGTTCTTTTTTTTTTAATGAGGATTTAGTGATTATTGCAGAGTCAGTAAGCTTCCAATAGCTCAGGTTGTTGGCTCTGCTTGTCTCCTCCTCGTGATCCTTCTTATCCCTTGGTTCATATACTCTCTCCTCTCACTCTTCAGCTGGACCATCTGCTCAACCTGGTGCTTCGCTGTGAATCTCTGCTTTTGCCTCTAAGAGTTGCTGGATGAAGGTTCTATAATGACAATTAGGGTAGCAATTCATGTGATTATAAAGAAGTCCTGTTTCAACACCCTCATCGCTATTGCTTGGAGTGCTGAACTGAGACAACTTGTTGGTTTCTGGCTGCTGTCTTAACACCAGGTTTTTGTTTTTTTGTTTTTTTATAACCTGCCAATGGCTCCCTTTATCAAGATATCTCTTTGCTCTTCCTGTCTTTTGCTCCTCCCACTCAACCAACTCATTCTTTCATGGTCTCTTTCTACCTCCCCTTGCTTGCTCCCCCATATGATCGCAATTTGTTCGAGAGCTCTCTACTTGCCCTTCCTAGGGCTATTCATGTATGTCTCTCTTAAGTTCTTCCTGTTCTTAGCCATTTTTTGAACCTGAGGTCTTCCTACCTCAACCTTCAGAATTCGAAGAATGCAAGCATATAACATAGTCACAAGTCATACAAAATGCTCCATAAAATATTATTATGAAAGCAATATATAAAATGACAATCATTCTAATAAATTATAAATGAGAAATATACATACTTAACATGTTTTTCATTTTTCCCTTCTGTCAAGCATATGTGTTTATGGTACATATTTATTAAAAGACATCAATATCATGGCCAAACTATAATAAATATAAGTACTAAACAGTCATTTTTTTGTAATCTACTTCATTAAAATTGTCAAATAAATTAATAAAACCTAATCCTCATTGAACTTAATATCTCTGTTTTTGTGAAACTTTGCTTATTATGTATTATTATTCTAAGAAAATTCTGCAAAACCAAATTTAAACAACTAGCTTTTTGCACTTTGAATTAATATCAATAATTTTTGAACCTATCTCTCATGATAATGGATTTTGTCATAGTATGATTAAATTAAGAAGTAATTTGTGCTAGTATAAAAATGACTTTGTTTATAGAAGCCACATGCTTCTTATTATTTTACTCAAGCTTATGCTACTCTATAGCATATTACAATTGCAATGCTAAAATCTATAGCATAACACATTTCACAAAGTTTATTAACATTTTTACTGCTTATTTTTTCACTTATGCATATTATTATAAGCAACTTCACAATTTAGAACATATTTCTCCACATTTCTTTCAGAGAAAGTAAGTTTGACTCTGCTATTTTTCTTTTTTAGAAGAAACAAAGTGATCAGTTCACATTTTTTTAATAATGATTCTTTAGTTTTTGTTTATGTATATTGGCAAGAGTCATGAAAAATAGCAATTATCTATTCTTTCAAATAAAATTGGAGTGTCCTGTAAATTCTACAATTTTGATATGCACGTAAATAATGTTTAGAATAGAATAAAAATGCTGTTTTAAATATTAATAAGCCACTAAAACTGACATTTATTACAAGTAAGTTATGTAAAGTTCAGTCATAAATTGCATGAGACACTATTGATACTGAGGCTTGAGAGGGGCAGGTAGGAAAAAGAGCTGTAAACTCACATGTAAAATAAATTAGTACTCAAATGGTTGGGGCTTGAAAACCAATTCTGTGTATTAAAGAAACTTCAGCTAAGATAAGGTATTAAATTATTCATTTTATATTTAAAAAGTAGCAGAGATGTATTATTCAAAATTGCTGGGCATATTATACAAAGAGACTTCTGAATCATCTAGCAATTTTGTGCAGTTGTTGTAAAATCAATAAGAAGCAATGATTCACTACAATCTAGTTTAGGTAAAATGTCAAGACAGTTATCCATAGATTAAAAGTCAAGATTATTTTAAATGTTATGGTCAATGCCATTTAACTTCTGATAAAATTTATTTAATCATTATTATTAACTACTTCACTTAATCACAAGGAATTATTATGAACTACTTTGAACTCCAGAAATTGTTTACCTAAGTTTGTAGTAATTAGTAAATAATACTAATAATAGTTCTTGTGCATCCACTCAGAAATAAGTCATTTTGATAATGACTTCAAACACTTAGTTTCTCTGTTAGAGAAAAAAATCAGTACTTGTGAAAAATTGGAAATCATCTAGTCACATAAAATTTTACCAAAACAATCGCTTATTTCTCATTGTTATTTAGATTGCTTTGATTTTTATTGTGCCTAATAATAGTGGATGATTCTCAATCAGAGTAAAATCTTAAAAGTGTAATACATTTGTGAAAAAATTGCATTACAAATGTATAATAGTGTTAATTTATTTTTTTCAGTAGCTAGAGTGACTCTTTAGTTGCACATCCTTGTTCAAAATGAAGGCTTCAATTTGTCTATGTCTTTAAAGGAATGTCAAGGCCCATGTCATATCTATATTCTTTTTCTTTTTTATTAGACCTGTTCTCTACCCTATTTCATGCATGATCCATTCTTCTGATTCTATTTTCTCTCTAGCTGTGCTCACATTTCAATGCTTTAATCCTGTTATTTAATCTGCAAATTTATATTACAGGTATCTCTTCCCTCAGGTCTAAATATTTACATCTTTTCTCAGATTATGTTATCACATAAGATTTCTCTGATTATCAAAGACAAACTGGTAGTCTCCATTCTCACTTTTTATTTCTACCCACTGCCACAACCTCTTAACTTAGACTTATTTATTTCAATAGAAATATATGTATACATATATGCTTATATATATGCCTATTGAATTTATTTTTTAGAAAAATAGAATGCTATTATCAAACCCTAACCCTAACCCTAACCCTAAGTGCTTTATAGATTATTTAATCTATAAAGCACTTAGAACATTTATGAAAGTATTGGGTTAACTTGGTACTTTATTTGATGCATCACTGATTAAGATAAAAATCCCAATGAAATTTCTCTAGTTCTTAGTTACTACTTTAGTCAATCTACATCCTACATTTTTGCCTAGAGAACAATTAAAGTCTACTCTCTCTGAAAACTCAAATAGTCATTACTATGAATTATTATTCACATTTTTCTCATTATTCATTTAGTAATTATTTATATTTGAACCCAAATTCATACCCTTTTCTCTATATTTTATCTGTTTTAATACATCCTGTCCTAACCTAGATGCTGTTCTGGCATATGTCGCTATGTTTTCTTCATTACTAAGTTTGCCCATGCAAAGTAGACTGTGTAATGTTTATTTGTTCCAGTAATATCAGTTAGCTCACTGTCCTTTATTTCTATGTAAGGTGTCATTGATCATATTGTTGTAATATTTTGTTTATTATTTTGTTTATTTTATTTATTTTATTATGTTTAATATTTTGTTTATTATTATTTAGTGTAATAAGTAAAGCTTCCCTAAATATCAGAGGGTAGAGCCAGCCACTAGTTAACAATAAAGATGGGGAGGACTCTACATACAGAAGACAATAAGAAATATGAATGAACAGGAAGAGGCAGAAATATGAATGAACAGGATAAGGCAGAATGGACAGAGGAGTTCAGGCCTTTTTGGTCTGAGAAATCATAGAAATAAGAGCTTACTGTGACTAGTTTCTTTACTTTTCTGATCTTTTAATACTTACTCCTATATTTCTAAATCCAGGTTTTATTAAGAACAATTAAGATTCGCATTACAACACAACAATTTTTCTCTTTTGAAACAGAGTATGTTAGGGTACATTACATTTTCTTTGCCTATTCATTAACTTATAGGCATTAAAACAGTTTTCATTACTTGAATAACACAGATAATACTTCAGTGAACATTGGGGGACAGGTTCTATTTCTTGTACCAATTTTATTTACGTTGCTTATGTACTCAGTTGTAGGATTGCACCAGTATAATTTTCTATACTACTTACATTTCTTTACATTCTATCTAACAGTGTGAAAGGATGAATTTTTCAACACGCTTCTGTAAATTCTTCTTAAATTTAGCTTTTTTATTTAAAAAGTTTTGTTCACTCTGGGTTTTCTTTAGACCAATTCTCTCCTCTAAAATAATCCACGAACCTTTGGAGATAGGTTTTGTCTTTTGAAACAGCACTTAAAACTAATAGGAAAGTGTTCAGTTTCTTCCAGGATGTTCATTACACTTGAACCAGTAGTCATCTATTTGTCAGATAGGTTGCTATTGAAGCTCATGAAGTTCATTGATTATTAATATTGATGATGAATCCTCTCTTTCAAAACCATGAATATTTTCTCCCACCACAATGAACACTAGCTTCAAGACATAAAGCTTCCAACTGAATATTAACATGATTTCACCATGTTCCATGACTTAAGGATGTGATCTATTTAGTGACAGAATCATATTGTCATGTTCTAGAGAGTAGCCAATAGAATTAACAATGGCATATAATTTTTAACAATTAATTGGGGGGACCAAGTACTGTCTGCAGAGTCCCAGCGCACTCTGGAGCAGGGGGCAGATAAACTCTGCCTGTCACCATACCCACAGCTCCTGCTGAGGGAATTTGCACGACTACCCACCACCACATCGAACTGAGTAAACAGACAACAACAGGGGTCCCAGAAGGACAGACTCAGACCCTGCCCAGAGAGGTGACAGGAGGCACACAAACCCGAGTGCCACAACTGACCAGGAGACATCTAAACGTGAACCACTGAAGCCATGGGCAAAAGTCAGTGCAAAAAATTACATAATAATACAAAGAACAACATGGTAAATCCAGAAGAGAGTAGCGATCTTACAAATCCAAGACATGAACTGAGCAATGAAGTGGAAACAGAAGGAAGCAACACCAAAAATTCCTTTTTGATGAACATCGAAGTTCTAAAAGAAGATATGAAAAAAAGCCTTAAAGAAATAGAAGAAAATATAAACAAAAAATTGGAAGAGATGAACAAATCTATGAAGAAACATGCCAGGAACTAAAAGCTGAAATAAAAGCTGAAATAAAAGTTGAAATAGAAGCAATAAAAAAGGCACAAAACGAGGCAAAGATGGAAATAGAAAACCTGAAGAAAAAAGCTGGAACCACAGATATAAGCATAATAAACAGAGTTCAAGAGATGGAAGATAGAATCTCGGAAGTGGAAGACTCAGTAGCTCAAATAGATATATCAGTCAAAGAAAATAGTAAAACTAAAAAAGCCATAACTCAAAATGTTCAGGAAATCTGGGACACCATGAAAAGACCTAATTTAAGAATAATAGGAATAGAAGAAGAAGAATACCAGCTCAAAGGCACATATAATGTTTTCAATAAAATCATAGAAGAAAACTTCCTAACCTGAAGAAGGAAATGCCTATAAAGGTACAAGAAGCTTACAGAACACCAAATAGATACGATCCCAAAAAAAAGTCAGCATGCCACATTATAATCAAGCCACAAAAAAATACAGAACAAAGAAAAAAATTTAAGAGCTACAAAAGAAAAGGGCTAACTCACATATAAAGGCAGACCCATCAGAATAATGTCTGACTATTCAATGGAAACAATGAAAGCTAAAAGGTCTTGGTCAGAAGTTATACAGATGCTAAAACAGCATGGCTGCCAAAATAGAATACCATACACTGCAAAATAATCAATCACCATAGATGGAGTAAACAAGGTATTTCAGGACAAAGTCAGACTGAAAGAATATCTATCTACCCATCCAGCACTACAGAGAGTATTAGAGGGAAAATTCCAACCTAAGGACCTCAGATACACCCACGAAATCACAAACAATCAATAAGTCCACAGAAGAATACCCTAGAGAAAGGAAATGCAAACAAGTTGCCACCAAAAATGGCAGGAAATAAGAATCAGTGGACACTAATTTCACTTAATGTCAATGGTCTCAACTCTCCTATAAAATATCACACACTAAA